>SNQJ01S0092335.1:32520-51186 GCA_010110895.2 Picea sitchensis
CTGCAGCAGATAGAGACAGCCACAAGGTTATCACAAGTAGTGGAAGTTCTTCATGCATGATGAGCAAATGTGTGTGTGTCAAAACTAGAAGCCATTGAAAGGAGATCTACGACATCAAGGCTCAGGTTGTATATTTCTCTTTTAGTTAATATAATACATGAATATGTCCCCTTCCCATAATGATGATATCATCTTATTACATGATTCCTTGATCACATGTATAGTCTAGGGTTTTGAATATATTAATGTCTTTGCTGTGATTGGTTTGTGTTGTTGTGATTGGACGACGTAATAGCATCGTAGCAGAGCAAGGAACAACAGAGATAAAAGGAGAGATTTTATAAAGTAAGTACATCATCCTTTTTCTCTTGTCCATTCAACACTTTAGAGCTAGGGAAAGAGTAGTATTCTGTCACGTTTTGTTCCAGATCCAGGTGGATCTGGGGAGATTGGTCTGTTTCCGCACTAACGAATTTATCCTTAAACAGGTACTCCCCCATCCTTGCCATACTTGGCATCTCTCAATATCCCAGACTTTACCAAATTGACGAATGATCCCATATTACATGACCCCACTTGGTCAAATATGCCCACCAAGTTGCCTTCCGATATTCCAAAATTTGAAGGCAAACCTAGAGAAGACCCAACTAATCACATCATGTCTTTTCACTTGTGGTTTTCTTCCAATAGAATTATGGAAGATTACATTTTCTTACAATTGTTCCAAATAACGCTCACTAGTCCCTCTGCCAAATGGTATGTGGATGAAAGATTCGGGTCCCACTCAACCTTTGAGTCATTGGAAAAAGCCTTTTTATCCTTCTTCTAATTCACTTTGCACCTTGACATCGTTTTGGAAATTATATATAAATTCAAACAAACTTCAACCATCCATATCACTGATCATATTCATGAATGTTGAAGAATAAGAAGTATTTTCAAAGAAGATAAAACTCTACAACAATGAATAGATTAGTTCCTCAAATCACTAGTCCCCCTCCTTGCCAAATATGTCCCCATTACTTTCCCTCAAAGAAAATATGAGGCTATCACTAAGACCCAACAATTTGACTTAATTTACTCTCAATCGGGGTGTCTTTAAATGTTGTTACCTGATGCTCCTCTCCCTCTACCATTTGGTCAAGACAAACCCAGAACATCAGACATTGTCGATCAGTTGATTGGGTCCATGGCCCATACACACCCACATGCTCAATCGATACCCACGTTTGGAGAAAATACATACCAACCATCAGATGGGGGAAACCCATGCTACCCTCCCCCACCACATCAACCACCTTTCATGGCACCTCCTCCTCCCATCATGGGACCACCAGTACCTACACCCCCCACTCACATAGTGCACATACAAGATCCAATCCCTTCACTATCCATAGTATATACTCCCAACCTTATGGGGGGCACCTCCACTTCATACAACCAAATGGACCTCCCCAAATTAACCCTTACTACCCCTTCCCTGGTCCTCCTCAACCCATTGCCCCATCACATGGACAACAACATGTCGAGGTAAATTTTATCCAACCCTCTCCTATTCAACAAGTGTAAGTATTTAAAAAAGTGAATACAACTAATCCCCCTCATCAACTCAACAACAACCAGATAAAGAGAAAGAATATAAACCAAGGACAAGGGGGAAACCTCCAACAACAAAACCCCCCCACTGGGAGAAACCAAAATCAGGCTAGCCAAAACCCTCAAGGGGGAAATAATATTGGCCAACCACGACAAGGGAGAAACAACAACCTTCTAACCAACTTCCCTTGCGAATTATCTGGTGAGTATGGTCATTATACCCATCATTCCCCCCAAATTTCTTAGTACAAATGGATGAAATATACAATGAATAACCAACAACCCCCTGCCTCTCAAGGACCACCAAAAATAACCCACAATTATTTGCAACCTCAAACACCAATAGTTCTCCAAAACTCGATTCCCCATCAGGAAGTTATTAACACCCAACATGCACCCATTACTCCATCAAGTGAGGTTCCATGAACCTCAACATCATTTGTTACCCCTGACATTGGTAACCCCCCCTCACACCCAATCTACCTCATGACTGGGGCTTAGTCATATAGACTTGGGGGAACCCCTTCCACCTCTATTACCACAATGTCTACCAGACCTTATCCTTGTAAGGAAAATGTAAATGTATATCCACACCCATCATGGGTCATCACCCTTGATTGGGATCAACTAATCCAAGCATGACTACCATATTCTACCCCATTTCAAATACATGTCATCATTAAAAATTGTACAATTCATCGGTGTATAATAGATGATGGGGCATCCTCATGTATTATGTATTCATAAGGTTGGAAAAAACTAGCCTCCCCTACTCTTATCCCACTGATGACTGGGTTAGCAGCCTTTGATGGTAGACTTTGTTCCCCCTTAGGGATCTTACCTAATCTCCCCATTGAGTTAGGTGGTACGACAATTTTGATCAATGTTGTTGTAATGGGTGGTCCAGTGGATTACAATATTCTCCTCGGTTGTGATTTCATCTATGCCATGAGTGTTGTGGTGTCTTCACTCTTTCGAGTCATGATATTCCCACAAGAGGGACACATCATCACCATCAATTAACTCTCCTACACTGATCCCCCCCCACATGATTCTCAGAATATAATATCACATCATGTTGCTCACATTGAGTCCATGCACTATGTGTCCACCGCCACTAGTCATGTAACATCCACTCCACCAAAAAATTAGCCCATGCCTCTAGAACCACCTCCTCACCACTTAGGCTTGGAGGTTGGGCAGATTCATTCATCCTTGGGGAAATCCATGCATGTTTCTTCCCCCAAACCCAAAATAAACCACGAAATCTCAACTACATTCATCCTAGAATATGAATAATTCTCTGAGGTCACTACTTCTTTCAGTGATTCTAGTGATAACCTCCATCTAGGTTCTCCTATCGACTGCTAGCAAGGTCCTAACAATTCAATTGGTGCACCCTCTAATATTATATCCTTTGATAAGTTCATTACTCCCTCTTAAATAAGATCATATGTTCTCACTGATAGGGATATCAGAGACTCCAGTTCCATGATGACCAATCATGTTGATATAGGAGATGTTTCCACACAATTTAAAGACCCAAACCCCCCAACAGATATTACAAAAAAATAATGGATCAAATACACTATTTATATCCTCTTTTATGGATGTTCAACTTTAAATTAATTGTTATTTTACATTTGGTCCATAATATTGGGTATTTGGCAACAACCCTTCCCCCAATCCTCATATCATAATACAGGGGCTAGTACCACTTCCCACCTTGGTCCCATAAGCCCTAGCTCTCGACACAACACCAACTCACAATATACCCTTCATGGGAACCATTATATCACCACCTTGTGTCCAATTACCCCAGACATCATGCGATTATGAGCCACATTTCCTAATCAGAATGATCCACCAAGATATTTTCATTACTTCTTGTGGTGAGGCCCCCTTAGCCTTGGTCATTTTTAGTTACCCCCATAAGGGAAACGCAGACTCCTTCGAGGAGTACCTTTTCCAAGAACTCGTTATTTTGTGGCCTCCTTAAAGGACTGCCTTTTTTAAGAACCCATCGTTATGTTGGACTTGCTAAGGGAGGTCCTTGTTTGAGAACTCATCATTCAATAGCATCTCGTTGACGCTTGAATCCGCCAGGACTGAAACAACAACCTCACTAGGATGCAAATCCTCCTGTGTTTTTATAGAGGTGGTACTCCTCTATCCGAGATTTATAAAATGTGGGACTTTATAGAAGTTCGTCAAAGAAAAGTAAAATAGATATAAATGAAAACGGAAAATATTTTATTTTCCTTTTTAAAAGAGAGTTCCTGAGAATGGACCAGGAAACACACACACATTCATACATTTAAAGAAAATAAACATAATTCCTCACATCCATCATAGTAGGGCTAACAATTTCTGATCACATAAAAACTTAAATAAAATGATCTATATGCATAAGAGAACTTTGACAGAGTGATACATGGGTATCTCAAATGAAGATAACGATAGATCAAACTCAAATACTTTATGTTCAGAAAAATTGGGTTACAAAGTACAGTCGAGATTGTTCCCAAAATAGTTCTCTTGGAATTTCTAAAAAATATATAGTTCAATACATATTATCTGAAATTAAAATGTGTTTGTCATAATGACTGGGTTTGGGGCTCTCGTGGACAATAAAGAAAATATGTATAAGAATTAATTTCATATAAATAAGAAGGTGGGCGGTGGAAGACAACAAGACCTGGTAAGAAGAAAAAGGAAAATATAAGTCTTCGGTTAAACCTTTCTATTTAAAGAGGTGGAGTAATTGGATGAAGAGCTTGATAAAGACAGAAAGATGTGATCAATATGAACTTACTATGATGGTATCTCCTTTTTTGTTACTTTCTCACTGATGTCCTTTTATGGATTTCCTTTGCGGTTACAGGAACTGCCTCAACCGTCCTTTTCCCTTCATTGGTAAGCTTGTCGACGACCTTTTTGAACCACTCCTCGATGTAACTTTTCATTGGTGCCACATTGATTTCATGCTGGATTTTTATATTGAAGATTTTTCCTTCCAAATCCCTTAGATCAATCTAAATGTTGTGCAATGATTCTTCAATATATTGGTTTTTAATCGAATAATCAACTAGCCAAGTTTACACATCATCTTCACCATATTCAAGAATGCCATCAAATTTTTCAAATGACAACCCTTTAACGATCTCAAATTGTTCATCAAATGCTTGCTTGGTTAAAAACAATGAGTTGAGTATCAATTTCGGGTATTGGACTTCATTAGTGTTGCCAACTAGATCTATCTCAATTAGATTCTTGAATAGTTCCTCTCTCCTCATTATGGCCTGGCTACATGCTTGAAAGATACCATTCAGATTTTTTACCTTTTTCTTCCAGCATGATTTCAGTCATTTTATTCAGTTCAGGGAAGGGAGATCCTCCTCTATTCTTCTCAATTATGTCATATTAGTAACTTTGACACCAAATGGTACAACCGCATCGAGTTAGAAACCTTGTTCATTTTTCAAATCTGCTTGCAGATATTCATGATAAGCATGTGCTCTTGTTCCAAAAGAGGACATATTCTTTGACATCTCCCAAGCCTCTGTTATTAATTCCATTATTTTATTTATATTATTTTCCACATAGCCTCAGGATGATGTGAGAAGGATTGCTGATCCTTTTAACTTTGCGGCAGATGTGGTAGGCCCGATCATTGCTAAAGGACTAGCAATCATTGAAAGGGGAATTAAATCTCCCTCCAATTCTTTGATTCGTTCCTTTAACCTGACATTCTCCGCTTCAAGGCCTTCAATAGAGTTGTCCAGGCATATCCAGTTTCTCGATGTATCTGGGAAATTTGGGAAGGCCACATGTTCCGTAGGTTAAACTCTAAGCGATATTTCCCCTTCTTATTTTTTACATCCATTTTCTCAATAACAAAATTTTTGGATTCGCTATAAAAATAAATGCTCTGAAATGAAAAAGACTCTTCTTCATCGAAGGTCTCGGTCCCAATTATTTCTATCTGAGGGTTCTGGTGGGAAGTTTTCTCTAGCTAGTCATCGTTTGGGAACACTTTCTCAATGTCAATTTCTAGTTCTAGATACTCGAGGGAGAGATCGTGGATATCACTTTCTCCCTGAGGTCCGTCCTCTTCTTGCACAATGTTTTTTTGTTTCTTCCTCATGGGAAGTTTATGAGAAATTTCAATTTTTCTGGAAGGAGGGTTCTTATCTCCTCCTCCGCCTAAAGAAATGTGGGTGACTTTCTTACTTGGGTAGGTTGTTGGAGCATTGCTCCGAGATGTTGTATTCTTTGGTGTGAGAGTCGAGGATTGGGAAGTTTTCTCACCTGGACCTTTTCCTCTCTGCTTGTATGACTCATTGGTGTTGAGTATTGTCTCTAGGTTATCGATGTCGTGAGTGAGAGTGCCTGAGGTGTCATCTCCATATTCATTCAAAATAGTGTTAATGAAAGAATTGTTGAAACTGACAACTAATAGATGTTCTACAAAAATACTACTATGGTCGAACCCTTTTACTTTTCATCATATTTTAAATTGAGGGTATGGAAGTGGCATGCAAATCCATCAATCTTGTTCATATTCCTGAATATGAAATTCTCGACTTTCCAAGGTAGAGGTATGAATTGATTTTTTCTCTTTTCATGGAAAAAATGCAACCAGTAGGTGTATTACCTTGCTATCTCAGCAACAAACATTTTGTCGGATATATGGCATGGAAGGAAAGAAGGATTTTATTTGGATCCAAAAATCCTTATAACGTTATAATTTTCCATTTGTTCTAGTGTCCCCTTCTTATCCAAGAACTTACTCGCCTAATCATACATCCGAGGAGCATTTTTTCCAAACAACAATTCTTTAAAAACTGAGACAAAATAATTAAAGACTTCATAAAAATGTTGGGAGGCCTTGTGCCTCCACAATGATTGATTTCAGAAAGTTACTGGGTCAAACTCACAGTTTAATTTCTTGTAGACCGATAATCTCGGGAACTGAAAGCAATGCACTATCATGAAAACCAAATAAGATGACATACACAATTTATTCTCCTTCTTATATTGCAGGAAGATATTTAAATGGAAATCAACTTACCCCAATCAAAGATGGCATGTTTCTTGACCGTAAAATAAAGAATGTAAAGAATCATCCGAGAGATGTTGGTCGTGGTTTCCTGTCTTGTTATCCTCATATAAAGCCATGCAATTTACTAGAAGGGGTTTTTAAATGTGCCAACCTACAATCTTGTAATGTCCTCGAGGACGACCATTGGGTTCTCTAGGAATTCAGGTAAGAGGTCAAGTCTATTTTCATGCTTTTTTAATAACTCCCTGCAATCTTCACCTCTGAAGGTGAGCGTTGGCTCAGGAAGCCTCAACATCTTACGAAAAACTTGAGGTGACAGAGAGACAGGGGAATGGTCCCGCAACTGGATGATCCGTTGGCTTGGAATGTATCTCTCAATGCACCAGGTGACCAACTTCTTACAATCAAAAACTTCTGGGACACACCACGCGCAATTCCAGACGTCTAGATTATTTCCTTCTGGGTAGAAGGGGATGAATAATAGGAATATGCCCTGGACCACTGAAAACTATGATCCTCGTTGTAACGTCCCCGACCATCAACCCCACGGTCGGGCAATGCTACTACGCGGAACAACACTCATAAAGTATACATTTAAATGAAGTTAAATGACAAAACACAGAGTAAACACATAATTACTGCAAACACACACAATTAATGGAATTAACAGTAATTGATTCATTGTAATGGAATACATGATAATTTCACTAGCATCACAGACATGCATCTTAATTGAAACTAAAATACATAATGAATACTTATCTTGAAACTGTAATAACTCCACCAATTACGTGGAAACCTTCCACGAACCGCCCAGCCTTAGACCACGCTGCTCATCACGCTCAGTGGTGGGTCACCCCAAAGCTAGGACCAAGCTCCACCCAGGGAAAGGGAATCCTAGAATAGGCTGAGGTTACAGGAAAACTGCACAGAGCAACCGAAAGGATTCTCTCCAGGAGCCTTCTTACGCTCACTACTCACGGGATCACATTACCCACATGCCCATTCCACCCGAGAGTATACACCTTCACAAGAACAGTCCATCGATGCTTCACCTCCCTCTCTAGGTCTTGGCAATAGGTTGGATCAAGAATTCTCAGAGCTCCGTAGCTGGTGCTAGACTCTCTTTGGGAGAAAAACACTTCCTAGCAGACTCTCTCACCTGGAGAGAGCTGCTCATAGGCATGACAACCTGCATCTTCTACCACGGACCTGACAACCCAATTCTTCAACCAATTCCTAACTCAATTCCCACAAGTTCAAGATAACAACAACAACAACAACTTTTGGTTAACTCACGGGTGATAGCTGCAACAGGAAAATGGGGTGTGGAACCAAAAAATGGCAATAGGCCACTAGGACACAACATGGTTTAGTTAACACCGGTTTTCAGGATGTGTGACAAGTAGTCCATGCAGAGGTTGAACATGGACTCAATAGTTCAGAAAAAGGTGTATTAGCTTCTCAAGAAAACATCACAGGCTTCGGATCTCAGAGCTGCGCGAGGCTTACAGAACTCAGATGCAAAGATCCCTCGGTTCAGACAACAGTTGACCGAATGGAGAATGAACCCCCTCCATAGCTCAATATTTGGGTTAAATTGCATGTTCCTGGGCCGACACATGCTTCCCATGAAGCTTCATGCACACCATCAGCATGTGTTCCCCTTTGCACACGTTCCCCTTTCCAAGAACTTAGGATAAAAACATACATTTCACATAGCTTTTTGGAATAATAATAAATTATTATCTCCAAGGACTCAAGCCCCTAATTTTTTCCCCTCTTCCAACCTTTCAGCCCCCCTTTCCCTTACCCCATCTATGGAAGCTTAGTCCCCCATCACTCTTTCTTCGTGGTCGGTCAGCACACAATGACGTTTATATTTTTATTAATGTTTTGCATAATTACATATACAAAAATAAGCTCCTAGCCTTAATACTTAGGCTCTCTAGCCTAATGAACACTTAAGCCCACCAGCTTATCAATACTCATCTCACCAGCCTACAAAACATGATTACAGTTCATACACATGATTACAATTCGTAATGTAACTGGGGAACTATCGGGGGATATTACAATCTCCTCCCCTTATTTTTGCACTATCCTTAGTGCAACCTTTACACAACATCAACAAGATTTTCAAAATCTTAAAAAAGGTGCGAGTATTCTGCCCACATAGCATCCTCATGCTCCCATGTCGCATCCTCAGGACCGTACTAGGTCCACTGGACCTTTACAAGCCCTATGGCTCGATTCCGGAGTTGTTTTCTTTTCCGGTCCAATATGTGCATAGAGTGCACTTGCAGGAAACCTTCTTGCTCCACGTGAATCACATTCCAATCAATTACCTGATTAGCATCAAGTATATATTTCTTAAGCAATGAAATATGAAACACATTATGTACAATCATGGATTCAGTTAATGCAAGCATATATTCAATTGGACCAATCCTTTCTAGGATTTCAAATGGCCCACAAAATCTGGCTGCCAACTTGGTGCAGTTTCCCATATTCAAGGAACTTCTATTGGCTTTCACTTTCATGAAAACACGATCACCCACTTTAAACTCTCGGTGGGTTCTGTTTTTATCAGCATAACGTTTCTGCATGTATTGGGAAGCCTTTAAATTCTGCTTAATTTTCAGCATCTGTTCTTCCATTTCCTTGAGCAACTCTAGTGCAACTACTACCCTATCAGCTGGATTATCCCAGCTTACTGGAGTATTGCACTTTCTGCCATAAAGTGCTTCAAATGGGCTCATCTTCAAAGATGCTTGAAACCCATTTGTTGTAGGGGAATTCTACCAAGTGTAGGTAATCTTCCCATTTAGATGGTTTGTCCATGACATACATCCTTAGTATGTTTTCTATCACTCGATTCACCCTCTTTGTCTGCCCATCAGACTTCGGATGATAGGATGTACTAAAGTTCAGATTTGTTCTGAACCCCTTGAATAACCCTTTCCAGAAATTTGAGGTAAATTTTGGGTCTCTGTCAGACACAATTGTCTTGGGAATACCGTGCAATTGTGCTACTTCCCTCATAAAAATATTAGAAACATTCATTGCCTTGTGAGTAGTATTTAGTGGTATAAAATGGGCATCTTTCATAAGCTTTTCTGCCACTACCATGATTGAATCATGTTGCTTTCCTATTCTGGTGATGAAATCCATTGTCACTACCTCCCACTTCCATTTAGGAATGGGTAAAGGTTGCGACAACCGTATTGGGTGCTTGTGCTTAGCTTTAACCTTTTGGCACTCCATACATATGGCTATGTATTCAACAATCTCTTTCTTTATACCTGGCCAAAAGTAATGGCTCTTGACTGTTGCCACAATTTTCTGATATCCAGGGTGCTTTGCATAAGGCACATTATGCATTTCATGCAAAATCTCAAGTTTCAAATCCTGGACATTAGGTACATAAATTCTATTCTTGTATAGAAGTATTCCATCCATTTCCAATTTATAAATCTCCACTTTCTGTGGCATCTTACCTTTTTGTAGCTTTGCTACCAAATCCCTGTACTACAAATCTGTATTTGCAACCTCCAAAATTTTTCTTTTAATATCAGTTCGGTACATGCTAATGGATGTAGCATGTAATTCATGCACTCTCCTACTGATTGCATCAACCACTTTATTTTCCTTCCCTTTGATATGCTTGATATCAAAATCGTATTCACAGAGAAACTCCAACCACCTAATCTGCCTAGCAATCAAAGTTGGTTGATCAAACAAATATTTCAAACCATTATGGTATATTCTCAGTTCGAACCTCCTTCCCATGAGGTAATGTCTCCATTTCTTTAGAGAATGTACTATGACTGCCAACTCCAAATAATGAGTTGCATAGTTACTTTCGTGCTCTTTCAACTTTATGGATTCATAACAAATTATGAATCCATTATGACTGAGGACTCCTCCCAGTTCTTCTTTGCATGAATCTATGCACACTATGAAATATTCATTTGGATCTGCATTCCTCAAGATTGGAGCACTGGTTAATAGTTGCTTTAGTTGCTGGAAGATTTTCTCGCAATCCTCTGTCCACTAAAATTTCGTCTCCTTCCTTTGCAAGGAAGTGATAGGGTGAGATATCCTCGAGAACCCTGCGATAAACCTTCTGTAATAACCAACTAGACCCATAAAGGATCTGACTTCTATCACATTCTTTGGTGCCGACCATTCTCTAATGGCCTCAATCTTATCAGGATCTACAACTATCCCATCCTTCGAAATAATATGCCCCAAGTAATGGATCTGCTCCTGATAAAACAAACACTTGCTCAACTTGGCATACAGTTGGTTCTCTCTTATCACCTGCAACACCATCTTCATATGTTGTTCATTCTCTTCCTCCAACTTGAAATACACCAGAATGTCATCCAGGAAGACTATGACAAACTTGTCTAGATAGTTCCTGAATACACCATTCATCAGGCACATAAAAACAATGGGTGCATTCGACAACCCAAATGGCACCACTGGTTATTCGTAGTGACCATACCTTGTTCTAAAGGCAGTCTTGTTTATTTCCTCGTCCTTTATCCTTACTTGGTGATATCCTGACCTGAGGTCTATCTTCGAAAATATCTTTGCATCCTTCAACTGATCGAAGAGGTCATCAATCCTTGGCAGAGGATATTTGTTCTTTACAGTTACTTTGTTCAATTGTCTGAAATCGATACACAATCTCAACTTCCCATCCTTCTTCTTCACGAACAGGACCAGGGCACCCCAAGGTGACACACTTGGGCGTATATACCCCTTCTTCAGAAGCTCTTCAAGATGCAATTGTAACTCTTTCAGCTTTGGCATACTCATTCTATAAGGAGCTTTCGACACTGAAGCTGCTCTAGGCATCAAGTTTACAAAGAAATCAATATCTCTCTTTGGAGGTAATATTGGTACCTCCTGAAATACCTCTCCAAACTCCTTTAGCACCGCATTATCTTAAATCTTTGACACCTTACCCTTAGGTGTTTCCTCCACATGGGCTGCAAATAATTGGTAGCCTTTCCTGTAGCACTTCTTCAGCTGCATTGTTGAGATTTCTCTGATAGAAACAACTCTAGGAATTCCTTGGACTATTTTCTAATTTCCTTCCTCATCCAGGCAAGTGAATGCCTTGTTCCGATAGTCCAAGATGGCATGGTGTTGGTCCAACCAGTCCATCCTAATTAGAACGTCATAAGAACCTAAAGGAAGAATATTCAATTCAACCTTTGTGCTCAGTCCACTCATGTCCATAGTACAAGACTTAACCAATTCAGTGACTTTTCTCTTGGTTCTTGTAGCCAGTTGCACTAACCAAGGCTTTTCATGTTTACTTCTTGACAAATGCAAACTTTCTACCACTCTAGGATCTATATAACTATGGCTAGCCCATGAATCAATTAAAATAGTAAATGGTTGGTTGTTAATCATACGTTCCACTTCAATTATGTGTGACTGATATTCATCTTGTTTGTTTTCCAGGGTTTCATATATTCTTGGCATTCTACTACCCATGTCCTCCACTGTTTCATCTTGTTGAACATTATGGACAACTCTAACTTTTCCATTTTTGTGGTGACAATCTTTGTACTTGTGGTTCCCCTGACAACCCCAACACTGAATGGGTATATGCCTTGGCCTTTGTTCCCCTACATCATCCATTCTCGGCTCTCTAAATGATGGTTGTCCTTGAGGACTGTTTCTGAAAAAGGCTAGCTTAGTTCCCTTCTTTCTCTGATCCATCTAGAATTTCTTCTTGTCTTCCCAAGCTTTCCGAAAAGTAGATTTTTCTCTTTTTTGCTCACATAAGCATTTATCCCTCCTTATCATTTCTCCCATAGTATTAGGATCATCATACTAAATCTTGTCACCAATGGAAGGTGGAAATCCACTTAGATACCTCTGAATATTGACAGTTTCATCTTTGATGAATGGAACATACTTTAGCAATTCCAAAAATCTTCGTTCGTATTCATCAATGGTCATGCTGCCCAGCTTGAGTTCAAAGAAATCCTTCATCTTTCTGTCATAGTATCTTTTAGTCAAGAATTTTTTCTCGAAATACCTCTTGAATTCTTTCCAGGTGATATCTTTCTCTCTAATGTGTTGTACCTACACAAGTTGATCCCACCACATGGATGCCTTTCCCTTAAGTTGATACATTGTAATTCTTCCTTCTACATGAGAGGAATAATTCTATAGTTGGAAATATTTCCTCATGCAAAGCAATCAGGTTTCGACATCTTCCTCCTTCTTATGTTCTCCATCAAATGTAGGAGGATTAATCTTGTTCATTTCGCCCTTCAGTTCATCCACTCCAGATCTTCTGTGTTTTTTGGTAAGAGATGAGCTTGAACTATTGTGTGCCTCCTTATTGGAGTGGTTTGGGGAGTGATGACGATGCCTGCTAACTCTTCTCAACCTTCTTTTCTTCTTAGGGATCCTGCGACTCCCTATTTTCCTTGAGTCACTCTCCTTATCCAATTAATTTTCGATTCTTTCCAGGCTCTTCATCAACTTTAAGTTGAATTTGCTTTGTTTATCCTGAGCTTTCCTGATATTTATACTATCTATTTGGTGAGTTTGGGCATCTTTCTACAATTTTTCAATGATTTTCATCATCTTCCCTTCCTTATCTATCTCTTCTCCATGCCCATTGGAGTTCAACCCTTCGACTCCCAAATGAACATTCATCCCTTTAGCTTCATTCTCTGAACTGGAAGCATTATGTATCTCCTCCATTTCTTTTCACTCAGTGTCAGTTTTAATCGGTTCTGGCACTCGCTAAACTTCTACAAAAACAATCTGCAGACAACTGGAATTTGTCAGGACATCATTCCTTAACAATTCCTCAGCATTCATAAACAAATATGATTCAAGAAAACGTTCAATTTTCCTAAATTTTTTGAGCTCTAATCATCCCTGTAGGAAACTCAGGCCTTAGCCCTTTTCTCTCAATTCCCCAACCCACACGACCATGGGTTGTGACCAAGTTCTAGATCTTCAAGGTTCTCTAATCAGGACTTCGAAGTTTCAAGTTTCGGGGTTTTAGGATCTTGGTCCTAGAGGCTCCCACACTCGCTTCCCTCTCCAACTCCTGACTTTCGAACTTCTGACCTTTCTAGCTTCCAGGCCCACAACACAGCTCTCACCAACCACGGTGGTGACACGTGGTGTGCTTAAGAAGGTCCACATTACCTCAGGTGATGCCATCTGGCCCCACTGCATCAACCTTTTCCTTCAGAACCCATTGGCACGTGGCACACATCCCATGTGTCCACGTCCATCTAAGTGGCATCAACATGACCCACTACTTCATCTCTTCGGGACTTCATATATTCGGGTATCAGGAGTTTGTGCACCAACCCATCCCACCTCTCCCGATGGCCGAATTCTCAAAATTACAATTTGTTGTGATATCTAATGGTCAGGCTTCTTCTCATATCTATGACGTAGATCCCTTTCAAAATATCAAAGTTCAGGTTTCGTAGGTTCGTACCTTAGCGCACCCAGCTTCTCTCGATTACCGAACTCTGAATTTATGATTCACTCTTTTGCTTGATCCAACGTTCAAGCTCTTTCGTCTGATCTATGGTGTATATCTCCTCAGGACTTCAGAGTTTCAGGTTTCGAAAGTTTGTGCCTCAACGTACCCCACTTCTTCCGATTGCCGAATCCCGAAAGGCTTTCAAGATAACCCTCCTGCACCTTCTCCAGATTTGATGGTCGAAAAAGGGTTTCCCTTCCTTCCGACAGATCCTGCGGCTCCAAAACCCCAAGTGTTGAATTCTCTCTCTCTCTCTCTCTTTATGGTCAAATACCACGCTAGCTGTGGTTTTATTCTACCGCTACTCCTCCTGAGCTTTGTAACACAACCAAGTAACCCCCTTGGCAATCAGAAAACATTCTAAGGTTCACAATTAGTCCTCCATACAAAATTTCCTCTTGAAACCTCGGGTCCAAAAACCACTTATCCAGTCCATCTAGGCTTAGTGTGGAGACTATGGCTCTGATACCATATTGTAACGTCCCCAGCCATCAACCCCAAGGCAGGGAAACGCTACTACGTGGAATAACACTCATAAAGTATACATTTAAATGAAGTTAATTGACTAAACACAGAGTAGACACATAATTGCTGCAAACACACACAATTAATGGAATTAACAGTAATTCATTCATTGCAACAGAATACATGATAATTTCACTAGCATCACAAACATGCATCTTAATTGAAACTAAAATACAAAATTAATACTTATCTTGAAACTGTAATAACTCCACCAATTACATGAAGACTTTCCATGAACATCCCAGCCTTACACCACACTGCTCATCATGCTCAGCAGTGGGTCAACCCCGAGCTAGGACCAAGCTCCACCCAGAGCAAGGTAATCCTAGACTAGGTTGAGGTTACAGGAAAACTGTACAGAGCAACTGGAAGGATTCTCTCCAGGAGCCTTCTTACACCCACTACTCACAGACTCTCATTCCCCACATGCATGTTCCACCCGGGAGTATACATCTTCACAAGAACATTCCATCGGTGCTTCACCTCCCTCTCTGGGTCTCAACAATAGGCCGAATCAAGAATTCTCAGAGCTCTGTAGCTAGTGATGGACTCTCTTTGGGAGAAAACCACTTCCCAACAGACTCTCTCATCTGGAGAGAGCTTCTGACAGGCCTGCCAACCTGCCTCTTCTACCACAGGCCTAACAACTCGGTTCTTCAACCATTTCCCAACTCAATTCCCTCAAGTTCAGGATAACAACAACAAAACATCTTTTTTTTAACTCACGAGCGACAACTGCAACAGGAAAATGGGGTGTGGAACTAGAAAATGAAAATAGATCACTAAGACATAGCACAGTTCAAGTAACACCGGTTTTCAAGATGCGTGACAAGTAATCCACACAAAGGTTGAACACAGACTCAATAGTTCAAAAAGAGGTGTATCGGCTTCTCAAGAAAACATCACAGGCTTCAGATCTCAGAGCTGCGTGAGGCTTATAGAACTCAGACGCAGAGATCCCTCGATTCAGACAATGGTTGACTGAATGGAGAACGAACCCCCTCCACAGCTCAATATTTGGGTTAAATTGCATGTGCCTGGGCTGACACATGTCGTCCATGAAGCTTCATGCGCACCATCAGCATGCGTTCTCCTTTTCACACGTTCCCCTTTCCAGGAACTTAGGATAAAAACATACATTTCACATAGCTTTTTGGAATAATAATAAAGTATTATCCCCAAGGACTCAAGCCCCTAAGCTTAGCCCCTCTTCCAAAATTTCAGCCCCACTTTCCCTTACCCCCTCTAAAGAACACACAACTCACACTAAGAGCGGGGCTGGTGATTAGTGTGTGAACTATTCTAACTTTTCCTTCTCCAAATTACCAGTTAAAACAAAATTGAACAGATTAATAACAATCAAATCATAATCACAATGGACACAGAGACAATAGATGTTTGTATAAGATTTTTTATAATTGATATGAACATATTAATTTAAATATATGTGAAAGAGGATTTTCTTTTAGCACCAACTAAATGTTTCAGCACCAACTGAAGTAAGGAGTACCAACCCCTCATAGAGCACCAACTCTATGCCAAGACCCAGCTTGGTGCAAGACCCGGCTTCCTGCAAGACCGAGCTTGCTGATAGAACCTAGTCTATCCAACTAGAGTTTATTCAACTCCAGTAGTAGTGATCCATTATAGAATCAACTCTATCTTATGATCAGAGGTATATCATAAGACACTCATCACCACATTTCATCTTCTTTGTAATTCACATTTTCTTTCCTCTGATATATTCTTGGAATCTACTTCAGCTTTTGATCTTCTGTTCTCAACTGCAGAGTCACTTTCTTCTCCCAGTCCTCCATGATTATATATTCTTCATACGGTGTGAGTGTGACACAACTATGTCCCTTCATTTCGACCATCATGCCTCTTTGATTAATCAATCATAATTAGAGTTTATTTATTTTACCTTGATGGATTTTTGTAAATTGATCACTTATGGATCAATTTCATCCATTATACTCGATCCCGAATCTCTATTATAATCACAGAGACTATATTCTATGGAGGTTCTTCCTTCAAGCCATTTCAATATGACCAAGCACTACAAAACCATGGGCCTATCGAATATAGCGACGTATAACAGTTTCCTTTTAAAACTCTTTACCATATGACCATCAACGATGATCAAGACCTAAGTGAGATAAGAGCTTGAGCGTTTATCATTTCAACGGTCGTGATTCGATCTTCTGATGAGTTAGACAGTTGACAGGATTTCAACACTTTGACCTTCAGGTCTTCATGATTTCCAACATTTCAAAAATCTCGATTACGATATCGTCGAACGATCGGACGGTTCACATTACATCTCGGAACCAGATCAATGGTTAGCATTAATCCTTCCACTATGCTTTGATCAACGGTTGAGAGTGCAACCGAACATCAAATCGATGGTTGATATCTCCTTCGGGTCTCCAGACTTCATATATTTCGAGTCTCAACCTATTGTTTCCTTCGTGCATCAATATTCTGGAGCTAACAAGTCATTGACGCATGTCCCTCTCTTGATCAACGGTCGAAATCCTTTTGCATCTCTGGGCTTCAGAATACTCAGGCCTCAACTCCCACTATAGTATGATCAATGGTTGAGAACACTCCCGAAGATATCTTTCATATAGGACAACTTATGTCCGTTTCAGGACTTCGACATTCGTGACTTTCAATTCTCAAACATTTGCTTCTTCACATTTTCCCGGAGTTGTTTTGCCCAGAGTTAATGATCCAGTGATGGGTGTTCACTTACAGATCGATGGTCCAAGTTTTCTTCAGGACTTCAGCCTTCATGACTTCGGCTATTTCAACTTACACTATCCTTCCACTGTGTTAGATCGATGATTAGGAATGCACCCCAAGTGATCTTTCAGATCGTACGTCTCGTGTCCACTTCAGGACTTCGACAATCAAGGCTTCGGGACTTTGGGCGAGTGATGGTGGTAAAATTCCTGAAGTTAAACTCCCCGAGTGATGTAACTTCTTGCGTCACTTGAAGATGCATCACATGTCAATAAAATCCCACGTGTCACTCAGATTCGTGGTTTATACGTACCTGAAATGTTGATTTAGCTTGACACTTGTCGTTATCTGACTGTGCCACGTGTCATTGTTGAAGTAGTATTGTTGATGTGGATCCTCATGTGGCACATGCTCTTCTCCTGGATCTAACGGTTAGGATAGCATCCGAAGTGTATCTCAGATCAACGGCTAAGAGTAACTTCGGAACTTCATCCTTCATGACTTTGGGACTTTTGACATTTCTTGGTGGTGAAACTCTCGAAGCAATTCTCCCAAAGTGACATAACTTGCTTACGTCACTTGTTGACATGGCATGAGTCATTTTCATCTTGACATTTGTTATCATTTGATTATGCCATTTGTCTTTTCTGACGTAGTATTCCACGCTTCCTTACTGACGAGGTTCCCTGACATGGATCTCCCACATGTCGTTGTTGACGTGGTATGTTGACAACAACCCTAATCCAATAGTCCATGTTTACTTTGGGACTCCAGCATTTGCGACTTTGGCCCTTCGCGACTTTGACACTTCAGACCTTCGACACTTTAAAAGTGATCCAACGGTTGTGGATATTCTCGAAATATATCAACGGTTGACAATGATTGCAGAGATATAACTTACGAGTTATTTAATTTCCCTTTCAATCTCCACAATCTATCCCTGTCGTAGATTCCGTGTTTGCGCATCCAACGGTCATGATTTAATCTGACTTAATCTGATCACTTGTTGGATCAACCACAGTCATCGATCTTCGAGTCTATGTGATCTGACGATCTAGGCCAATTGCGGGATTAGGAATAACAAGTTCTTTAATTCCTCTTTCGCTCCCCACAATTTATTCATGTCGTTGATGGTTTACAGATCCGAATGTCACGATATTTCAATGGTCCTCAAGCCCATGAT
>SNQJ01S0092336.1:8120-40630 GCA_010110895.2 Picea sitchensis
GTCCTTTTGAGGTATTGGGAAAGGTAGGAGATAATTCCTACAAACTCATTCTACCCCCATACATGTGCATTTACTCAGTAGTGAATGTGGAGAATCTCAAACTCTATAAGCCTTCCATGTTGCATCATCAGTAGGAGTAGGTCCTACCTTCCATAGAGGGCTTCGCACTAGATGCTGAGGAAAAGTTAGTAGAGGTAATAGTTTTTCAAAAGCTATCCAGAACTACAAGATAGGGGAAACATGACCTTTGGAACACTGGGTTGAAAGGACAACTTCCAAGAAAAACAAAGTGGTACTCCACGAAGAAGGTAGAGGGAAAATTTCCTCACTTCATTTTGTAAATATTTTGGGGACCAAAAGCCTCCTTAAATGGGGAGGTATGATCAAGATCCAATCATTATATTATTTGTCATCTATCTCAATGCCTTTAGAGTGGAAAACAATGGAGGAATCAGCTTGCAAGGCCATTTTAGTGGCAGTGCCCCAGTTTGGAATATTGGGGTTTGGAACTTTCCAAAGCCATTTGAGTCATTAATTAGCATTTTTTGGGGTTCTGGTGTCCAAACAAATGTTTCCTTACCCTTGAAGGTATTCTACACTTTGAGACCTTTCGAACGGTGTAGATCGTACGCCAATTGGAGTGCTATGAAAAAGTTATTCCTCCCCCAATTTGACCTACCATGTTGACCACCATGGTACAAAAGGATGCCACGTCAACCCCCATTACTCATGCATATGGGGCTAGCCTCGTATTTAATTTCAAGAAGATTCTACAAGGTCAAAAAACCTATCACAATCGAGGGTTGAGGAAGTAAAAAACTCACCCCTAGATGGCTATCAAGCCACCAGGAGGAGAATTGGTTCCATTATTTTTCATTGTATCTTGTTCCATAGCTGAGAAAAACATATGAGAGTGGTGTTATGTGAGCATAACAGAAGAGGAGATATTATTTAGCAGCCATATAGACCACAGTTCAAAGGCAACTCCATAGAGAGTGTCTCTTTCTTTGTACCTGCATCATTTCTATACCAGAGAAATGAGAGCAGAGAAACTTCACCTTCTGGCTGGGTTTTCTCCCATATTGAGTTTTCCAGGTCATATCTTGTGTTTATTTGTGGATGGTGAGATTGTATTTTACTGTTCTCTATTTTTCACATTTTATCTATTTCATGCATAAGAAGAAAATCAATAACTAGATATTATGGAGATCTAAAGAAAAAATAATCTCAATAGTAAAGTTTTCAGTATTTTATTAGATTTAGTGTGATGAACTATTCCAGTGGAATATCCATGACAACTTACAGATAATTCCCCCTCCCACATGAACAATATCCATAAGAAAAGGGGCAATGATCCCTTATCGTAGGGATGAGAATTCAATGATAATTAAAATAAACTTTAATGCAACTCTGACTATGCACATGCTAACCATTTAATATATATGACTTTTTACATGAGTGAGGTGAAGACTAATTAGTTTATAATTGTTTATTCTTTCACACAATCCAACCAAAGTTAATGAATGTTAATCTTACCAATGATATCTTATGTTCATATAATATAGTTTCCAATTCCACCCAATAAAGTATGAACTAAACAATAATTAATTATTGTAACTATTGTATTTATGAAACCATAATAATGTATGCATATTAGATATGTAGTCATAGCTAGCACACACATATCCTATTGATGGAATTCTATAACAATTAATGTCCCTAATGCATTGATCGTATATGTTCACGACAATCGTGCATAGTCATTAAGAAAGTCAATCATCCCCATTTCTCATTAATCGAAAGCATAAAAATTCAACATTCATTCATAATTTATACTCAAATTATCAGAAGGGAATTAAATAGTGTTTTAAACATGGTAGGAACTAGATAAGGAATAAGAACATCTTTACTTTCGTGTTTTGTAATTTTGGAATAGAAAGAACAAAATAAGGGAAACCACAATAGATTTATCTTAACCCCAAACACGAACTCACCACACTTAAACTACCTCATCTGACCAAGATCATTTTTTAATACTCACCTCACACAAAAAAATTATATTCATACAATTAGTTAATCTTTGAAAATATATCGAACAAGAAAAATATCATCAAACAAGAAAATTATCATCCAAGTTCTTCAAATATGTTTTTGTAGAAGGGAGCACTTTCCTAAATTATGATTCAATAATAAAATTTTGTCTTCACATGTTCTTTATGAGAGGCCTCTATTTTTTTGTTCTTCAAATATGCTCTTCCACTATTTGTTGGCCCCAAAAAACATGATTAGTCAATTTTATGCTCTTTTTATTTTTCTGTAAGTAAGCAGTTTCTATTCAACTATTAACAAAATACACATAACTCTCGGCCTGACCAAGGTAGAAACCATATCATACATACAGTCAAAGGTTTTCCAGTAACCAAAATGTTTGCTAGCCTACCCAGAGGGAAACCAAGCCAACTTTCAAAAATAATCCATAAGCAGTTCAGTGTAAAGTAGCATAATAAGGACCATAGATTGATAAAATCAAACCATAAATTCCAGGAATGCTAAAGAGGCCTACAGAGACACCATAAAACACTAGAAAACTAGTCCATAAGAGACATAGTAAGGCCCAATCATCCAGAGCATGAACTTGATCCAGTGCCTTGGATCGGCCCACATTGATCCCAACAACCTAAGTAGATGGAATTGATCCCGCTTGCAGACAACTTTCCTAAGTTGGTTGAAGAGAACCTCCATTATGCTTAACCAACCAAGAAACCATAATGAAAACAACTTGTTCTAGCTCTCAAGAGTCACCAACCTATGGCCAAATTTTTTGTAGTCCTTCTCTTTTGGTAGCATTCCCTGGGCCACCATGGTTTTGGCATGCCAGTAAAGCTCCACAATGAGATGAAACTGTATCTCTCTATTGCTAGTGTAGCCAAGGTCTGGGACTATTTCACCCACCTTGTCATACATGCCTACATCCTCCTAGTAAGCTCGAACCAACTGTCGAATGGCTAGGAAAGGGTTGATCTGGTCACTGGTGCTCATAATGCCCCATGCTTCTAGCTGCACCTTATCAGCAAGTGTCGAATGCTATATTTTTTGGGCATTGACATGCAGTGCAGGAGGCAACTGGGCCGTCATGATCGAGGCAGTGGAGGTCCCATCTAAATGATGTCGTTTTCATGTACCTAGGGAAATATCAGAGGTTTCCATGAATTAACACTATTGGACACTACAAATGCTTGAATTGGTAAGAAATTCATATCTGAAATATATTTTCAATGTGAAATATTATGCAGCGTTTCTTTACTGTATGCAGAGAAAGTGTCAATCCAGTACCAAAGCTTCCAAAGTCAATCTACGCATAGAAAAATCAAGCCCCATGAATTCCACATGTGTTAAAGTCAAGTCGGAAGTGTTTTGTCAAACGTGTGTTGTCGAGAGAGGGTAGGGATTTCAAAACCACACAGGACAACTTCGGTGTCAAAAGTTGATGGATAGGAGAAATTTTGAACCGTAAAATACGGACAAATTGCCCCATGAATTACATCCGAATAATAATTAATGTCCAGAAAAAATGATAGTAGGTTGGTAACCATTTTGAAACTTCTGACAGCGTTGGTTCACAGAAATTTCTTCTGGAAATTCATCATAACCCCGTCTCGTCCACGACAATATATTATTTCGGGTTTAAGTCAAGTCAGATAGCATACTCCTATGTGTTGTCAAACCCTGTTTCGTCCACAACAATATATTATTTAATAATTCCACGGTTATTAAAAGTCAAGTCGTAATTGCTTTTGCAAAAGCGTGTTGTGGAGAGAGAGAGGTGGAACCGAACAATTAGACTCGAATCTTTACCGAATAATAATTAGTGCCGGGAAAAAAAAATGTGCGTCTGCAAGCATTGTGAAACTTGTTCAATAAATCCAAAAGACTTAGTTTTGTATTTGACTAATCGGAGGAAAAAATCATTTAAATTGGAGGTATCCAAATTATATTCGTAATGTTGATGCTTGGAATTGGGTATTAAAAGTGAGCCAATATACATGAATTCTTTCCAAGATTGATTTAATTCATTTAACAAGAACAAATCTACCTCTTAAAGTGAGAGCTATCTATGACACCCATTTGTGATTCTTTTTTCCACTTTAATTAGTAGTCACTTCGATTCATTTATAGAGTAGTAGTTGGGTTTAAGAAAAAATCTCAAATATTTAAAACTTCTTCTATTTATAAATTCTTTTAACAACAATAATTCCTCCCCGACTAGCCTCCATCCAAAAATTCTGATTTTTGTGTATTGAAAGTCATTCCAGTGGCATTGAAAAACAAGTCAAGAGCCTCCTTTATGACTTTCCATTCATCCAAATAACCTTTTCCAAATAAAATAATATCATCCACAAACAACAAGTGAGTAAGCCTAATTCATTTTGCTACCAAGATTTTGCTACCAAGACTCCTTCAATTTTACCATCTTCAACAAGAATCAGAAGAATTCTACTTAGACATTCAACAATAAGTAAAAACAACAAAGGAGAAAGAGGAAAACCATGCCTCAATCCTCTAGAACTTCTGAAGAAGCTAGAAGGACTACCATTAATTAGGATAGAGAAATTTGTTGAGTTGACACACCCCATAATCCAATCACTAGCTTCTAGGCAGATACCAATATGGAGTAAAACTAATCTGAGAAACCTCCAATCAACTCTATCATAAGCTTTCATAATATCTATTTTTACAACCAAAGCTTTCGAATTTTTTTTATCATTATGTTATGTAGAGCTTCCTGAGAAACTTGAATTGCATATGTAATCTGCCTATTCTCCAATAATCCAAACTGTTCCTTTCAAATACCTTTTGAGAGATAATATTTGATTCTAGTAGCAATGACTTTTGTAATTAACTTATAAATCAAATTACATAGAGAAATGGGTCTAAAACCTGCAAAAGAGTTAGGCTTATTATTTTTCGGAATAAGAGAAAAAAATGTTGCATTGAGAACCCCATTTACCTTCCCCTTTAGTTTGGACTCCTCCACCACTTCCAACAATCCAGGAGCCAAGATATCGAAGAATTCCAAATTCAACAGTCCAGCCATCAGACCCAGGACTTTTTGAAGCAACAAAACCTTTCAAAGTAGCCAACAACTCTGATGACAGAATAAGATCGACAGTTCTCTTTCATTCTTCCAAAGAAAAAATCCTATGGTAAGCTTGAATAACTTCCAGTTGATGAACAATAGAGAGATTCTCCTGTGTTTTAAAGTTATTATGAAAATACACAACAACTTCCTCTTCTAATTCCTTCCGACTTGTAGCTAAAGATCCATCTTCCTTTCTGATATCCCATATAGAATTATTCTATCTTCTAAATTTGGCAAAAGAGTGAAAAAACTTTGTATTCCTGTCTCCAGAAACAAGCTAGGTAACTCTACCTTTTTTTCTCCAAGTCTCCTCCTCCTTCTTTAACAATTGTAGTTTCCTCGTCTCTTTCTCTAAAACAAAAACCCTATTAGTATCCCTCTCAAAACTCCCAGGAAGTGCAGAGTAAATATTTTCCAAGTCCACTTCCAGCTGGACTAATTCCTCTTTACATTTTTGCTTCTTATTCCGCTCCCATTTAATAACCAAATATTTCATCAATTTTAATTTTAGAACTAGTGAATCCATTGGAAAAGAGTACTCTAAAGTCACTAACTTGTGCTAATTGGATCGAACTAGATTCACAAAATCTGGTTCAATTAACCAAACCAAATTAAATTTAAAAGGAAACTTTATATTTTCCTACTCTTGGTTAAATTGTAAAACCACGGGTATATGATAAAAAGAGTTTAACATTTACCACCCACGACCTATATTGAATACCCACAACCAATAGATTTTCACTAATTAAAAAGCGATCCAACCTATTTGCAAATTAATCTTGATCCCCTCTCCCATTCCTTCATGTTGGAAAGAGATTAACTGGTTCAACATCTATTAGCCCTTCATTCTAAAATAATTGATTAAAGAAGGAAGCCAACAGATCCCTCCTTGTGGAATGCCCCCAAATTTCCCTCGCAGAAACAATAGAATTCAAATCGCCTCCCAATATTAAATCAGGCTCCTTAATAATACCATCCAACTTCAAATTTTCCCAGAACAACTATCTATTCACATAGGGATCAACTCCTCTAACATTCAGTGAGACCAAAATCATTTGTTACCCCTCACTAGGGATTTATGTGCTTCAAGTTCCCTTGGACCTTCCAAAATCTGCATAAAAGAAACCTCAATACTATCAACCTCCTTCACAAGTTACCTCACACTTCTCATTTTGACTGACGAACAATTTCTTGTACATCGGCACCTTGAGAGTTTGGTGTCACTAGCTCAACGAGAATCTCAGGATTTTCATTCGAGGTAGTTTTTGTATTGGAAGTAACGTTGTTGTCTGAGCGACTACGTGTTACTATAGGGGAGCGAGTGTGTGGGGGTGGAGTTTTACGACTTCCACGTGCCATCAATTGTATTCAGGCCCTCCTTCTAGTGCCATTTGTTGACGAGTGAAATTGACCATCCATCAACTGGAAGAGAGAGTCCGGTCCAGGGTTGTCTAAATAACCCAAGCTATTTGGTGTAACTCGTTCTAATGGGTTTAATGGCTTTGTTAGCCAATCTAAAGTCTTAAAAGAAAATAAACAAGAGAAAAAATAACTAACTAATTACTAGATACTTAATATGATATATATACATATGCTCTAATATAACTATTGCAAGTGTATTTAAGCAGAAAATATACAAATATCACTTATGTACATCATTTACAAATTGCAAGCTTTAATCGAAACATACAAAATCAGATGCGAAAATAATTTATTTTAAAAGTAGATAAAGAAAGCACATTTAAAACTTTTTCTGTTTTCCTTTATAAATATAACTAATCTTGAATTGAATAAACTATGAAACGTAGACATGCGGGGAGTCAAAAGATGAACCAAACATTCTGGTTTCCTTTATATGTAAATGACAGAATTGAGAAAACAAAGGAGCTAACCTATTATTAGTTTGTGAGATGTATCCAAGCGTCTGTATGGTTGAAGAATATCCGACTGCCACGCCCAAGAGAAAAATCTACAATGGATTTTATGACTGTTTTAAATAAATTCAAAACACATATTGACAGTTGGGGTTTAATGACAGACGAGGAAACACAAATATAACTGTGTGGCCTTATAATTGCATATAATTACAACAAGATAAATCTGAAAGTAACTTATGCATTTCATGATTCAATGAAAATTCAAAGATAAATCCTATCATTCTAATCAGAGATATGATCATAGTATTTATATCTAGAGAAACAAATTATAGACGATATTTATAATATAAATATCCCAAACATAATAGATCATTAAGTCTAAAGCTATCAGACCCATTAATGTATTAGGATTAACACAACATAAATGAAAACATCATTAACAAAAGGCTAAAGCCAAAATGCATATATGGTGTTTCATTAAGTCTTGGAATCACTCGTCCATCTTCTGCCCTCATCCAAGATAATTTCCATTACAAAATATGGAGTATTTAAAGATTTTATGAAAGCTAACCTTCCTATCTTCTAAGATAAGATTAGATATCAAAAAATATCTAAAAGTTACAAATATAGAGGGCCTAAAGCCACTCATTATCAAACTATATCTTCAAAATTTATGAAAGTTTTCTCCTATTTACAAAATAAGCAAAAAGGAGATAGCTAATCAACTAAATCCAGCATGCTCCATCCCATAAGATCAGCATCAGATACATCCTATCCTGAAAAAACGAAATGAGCAAGTCAAATATTTTATTAACTAACAATTCCTAAATTTTATATGAGAAATTGACTTGGCTAAAGAATCTCTTGATTCTATAGCTAGTCTTATTATTGGTAATAGAAATCCAAATCGATCCATATTGATTAGAAAAATAACAACTAAAGCATAACTGTGATAAAAACCAATCTTACCATTTAACTAATAACAAAAATCGAATCACAATATCTTAGAATTTATCACGGCCTTTACACTGTCAACGTTTTTTATAATGATATTGTCTGTCCTTTTTAAACGCTTTGATTGTCTTTGTGCATTGTCCTTGAGTTATCGGTTTTCGTTTGCCAATGAATCATTGTGAGTCGTGAGAGATTTGATCCTTGCTTGGAGAATAGGGATGTTTGTATAGTACTTCCCTATACAATGCAAACAAACTTCACAATGTACAACAGGGGAAATTGGTTGAGGAAGCGTGTAATTGCGTGTTAAAACATCCACACTACCCACTGTTGGCCTTTGACCAAGCTTAATACCTTTAAATTCCTTGATGTCTTTTAGACACAGTGGGAGATTATTGACATAATCGAATGGTTGATCTGGTTTGGAACAATTTGGATCTTCCTATGCTAGAAATATTTCAATCTCAGAGTCTGAATCCTCATGTATCTTGATTGAATCGATCGAGCTCACATGAGGCTTGGATCTATTACGCAGACTCCTCAAAATAAGTCGACCAACCCTCTTATTACGAAACCCTATTTCTTGATTCTTCTTTGACTGTTTGCGAGGGTTTTTGTTTTCAGATTTTACTGTAGGGTTAGGGAAAACAATCGATTCATACATAGGATTTTTAATACACTAAGAACTAAAATCTTGTTGCTCACTTAAGAACTGATCAGGTAATGTCCCTTCATGAGGGTTTTCATCCAAGAAATCTTGCTTGCCACTTTAGAGATCAAGAGGTTTTTCTCATAGGTTTATCCACCACAGGGGTTTCAATAATGATTTCTGCAACAAAATCATTTCGATATAGAAACCCATCCCAATCATCACCTAGGGTTTTCAAATGATGAACCAACAATAATCTAATCAAAACATGGTGAAAGAGGCTAGACTCTAGATTTTGCTTCTTGTATCTCTTCAACATTTTATACAAACTTCTTAGTAGGTAAAACGACATATTTAGATGGAAGCCAATAAAATGCATGAGCAATCTCACGTGGTAAAGGAAGACCAGGCCATAATGGCCTTCATAGGTAATAAATTGTTTTAAAATCACTAACAAACCATGCCATCTAACCTTGAGTAGGGAGACCAAAATACCTTTGTCACAACAGTCTATCTTTTGGGAGGTGACGAAAAGACCCCAGGGTAATTCATCCAATTTCAAATTTTTAAACCACTTTTGACCAGTGAGAGGGAGCCCCGTTGCGTCACTTAGAAAATATTTGGTGATCTCCAACTGAATATCACTCACCTTTTCTTTCCATCCATCAAATGTAAGGGAGAATTCTTTGGCCACTTGCAAGTTATACCCTTGGAACTTCTTAATAAACATATCCCAACCCTGGCTCTTTAGATCCTCACTCACATCATCATAAAGCAACAATGTTTGAGAGCCATTCGGCTCTACTCGGACGACAGGGGACATTACGGGCTCGAGCAGACTATAGCAAGGGTGACTCGAACCAACTGTGGGTTTAGATGACAGTGGCAAGAGGGATAAGTCTGAGCGGACACCATAAAAAACCAAACAAGCAAGGAACCTATGCGATCAAAGAAAACATGTGGAGGTCTTGATTATGGGGTTTAAACACTCCTGGTCATGAATGTTTGAGTACATCACACTACCCAAATTCTTAACTCGAAATGAGAGGCCTGTCAACTCATTTTGCCAACCAAAAATGACATATAGGATATGGTCTTGGTGCGTTTAATTCCCACGACATGTAATAGGTATACTTGATTTGCAAAGGTTAGGAATGGATACCTTTTTTTTACAATCCAAATGAAAAAACGATATTTGATATCAAAGTTGATTTACCAAGAATTTAAAATGAACAATATTATAGTCCAAATGCAAATCAACATAGGTATTATATTGATATTCAAACAAACTCAAAAGGAAAATCATCCCAATATTGAATATGAAGTAGATACAAGTCACAATGAATTTTTTAGCAACCAAGCAATGGATAGAGTCATAATGCAAAATTAAGTTTAAATGTTTGATTCATGCTTGTAGTCATGAATCAAGCATTAAAACACAAGATAAAAGTAAAACAAAAAAAAATCAAACATCTTTTTAATAACTGAATAATCGCACTCAAATAGTAATATTTACAGGATCATGCATAGGCAACTACAAGAGATGTCATTTGTCATTGAAAAAGAAAAGATAGGTAGGGCTTCCAACAAGACCATAAAACACCAGAAAACCATTCCATAAGAGACATAGTAAGGCTCAATCATCCATAACATGAACCTGAACCAGTGCCTTGGACCGACAAACAACCTAAGTAGACAGACAAACAACATCCATCGATCCCAACAACTTGAACTATTTTTCCTCCAAAATTAGCAGCCCCCTATCTTCCTTTATTTTCCCGTATTATCACTCCACCACCCTTCCTAATTCCTTCCCCTTCCCTTATGACCAATCTCCTCAAGAAAAGGGTCAATGCTCCCTTATCATAGGGAGGTGAATTCAATGATAATTAAAATAAACTATAATGCAACTCTAACTATGCACATGCTAACCATTTAATATATATGACTTTTCACTCGAGTGAGGTGACAAATAATCAATTTATAATTGTTTATTATTTCACAAAATCCAACCAAATTTAGTGAATTCATATCTTACCAATGATTTTTCCCGTATTATCACTCCACCACCCTTCCTAATTGTTCGACAACATAGGTATTACAACGAGGACTAACACCTTCGCGAATCCACTCACATAAACCGTGATCAAAGATCAAATGACCGACAGTTTTCACGTGGTAAAAAACCCTAATGGGAAACATCCACGGCCCCACCAACGCGGCTACTTGGAGCAGCTTTATTAATGCAAAGAAAAGATTAGAGAGAGATTTTACAAGAGGGTTTTTCACAATCGATCATCGGTAAATAAAATGACCTCCATTCTTTGTAAATAGAGATCATGGACCAATCGGTGCGTTAAGCCACGGATCAATGGTCAATAAGATCGAGGAGAGTATGAATCAGTCGGATCACTCTATGTCGGGAACATATCGCGGACTGGCCGATTCTCTAACTACAAATGCATACTAATGCATACTAAAGAAACACATCTTTACCTAACCACATATTAGACCAAGTAGATCTTAACTAACCTCTAAGTGTCTAAATATCCTAACATCCCCCTTAAGAACAACTTGGGATAGGGATTGATGGATTTGCTAATAATGACACAATAGGGAGAAGGAAGGAGGCATTAGAGCCTATCCCCTTAATGACAAATTTCCGAATCCCTAACATAGATCAAGTTTGAAAAACTTCGCTTCGTAAGAGACTTTGTGAAAATGTCTCCAACTTGATCTTCAGGAAAAGAGCACTTCAATAACTTTGATCATGAATGAGCTTTCTCATGAATTTCATGTGTAGCTCGATGTTTTTTGTTGCGTTGATGTTGAACTGGTCTTTGGCAAGCTTGATGGCACTTCTTGATTGTCACACCAAAGTCTACTCGGATCCTGGTGCTGGAATCCAAACTATAAAAGGATATATCTAAGCGAAAGAGCTTTATGACTTGAGTGCACTCTTTCTTGATACTTTTCTTCTATTGAATAAAGATAAAGATTCTACTATTTCTTACAATCCCAAGTGAATGGTCTAGAAACAACTCTAAAAACATAATCTATAGTAGAATTTCGATCATCAATTTCTTTGGCCCAATATGAATTACTGAAACCAACCAACAAAGGAATACCCCCTGAACAATAATGTATCCCAAACTAAAATGTACCACAAACATAGCGAAGTATCCTTTAGCCGCTCAATGGCTTTATGGGTGTTTGCATATATCGCAACAAGACCAATAAAGAAAGGAAAGATCGACTGCATGAGTCAAGTATAAGAGGCTACCAACTAACCGGCGATACAGGGTGGCATCAACTTCGTGGAGAAGTACAAGTGGCGTAAAGCTTGACTCAGATTGAAGGAAGAAGGGGTCTATTTACAATATTCCATGTGAAGCGACGAAGAAGGTCACAAAGCATACTTAGACCTGGAAAGAAAAAATTCCTTCATTATTTGTAAAACTTGAGGCCAAGGAAATAGCCAAAGCTCTAAGCTCATATTTCGAATTTCTTCTTAAGGTCGGTTTCACATGGTTTAAAAGTTTTGAGTCACTAAATGAAGTGATAAGGTCATCAACATAAAGACAAGGATGATGATGGATCTACTTCTTGGTTGTATTATTAGGATCAGAACACATCTAGAGAATCCAATAAGAAAGCTATCCATTTTGGCATACTAAGCCTGGGAGCTTGCTTGAGACCATAAAGAGACTTCTTTGGAGTATACAAACAAGGCTAGAGTCATTCGACATAACCGTGAGGCTGAAGTTCATGTAGATTTCTTTCTTTCAAATTGCCATGCAGTGAAGGCGGAATTAACATCCATCCGATGGACCTCCATTTATGTGAGGCAGCAAGGGCAAGAACAAATATACATGGAATTCATTTGGCTGGCCAGGGGCAAAGGTTTCATTATAGTCAATGCCTTCAACTTGGGAAAAACTTTGGCAACTAATCGAGCCTTTTGTGTCTTTTCAATACCTTATCCGATGCATATTTAGTTCGGTATACCCATTTGCATCTAACAAGTTTTCCTTTTGGAAGAGGTATAAGATCCCAAGTATCGCTTTCCATTAAAGAACGATACCCTCATTCATTGCTGTATCCCAAACTGGATGACCTCAAGCTTCTGCAGAAATGTCTCTGGATCAGAGTTTCTGAAACTTGAGCCAAAAGAGAAGAGAGGCTCGCTGGAACTGCGTGGAACGTGTCCGACGCTGATTGGAAGGATCACCAACAAGATCACCGCTTCTCGTTAACCGACCATCTAGGGAAGCGGTTGGAATCGGTGCTTGTCTGTGTCCAAAGGAATCATCCGAGGCCGCAGCGGAGGTGGATTTTCATCCTCACCGTTATCATTTGAATAAGAAGAAACCATAGTAGGAACAAAAGAAGGCACATTTGCCGAAGATGGCTCGCAGTTGCTGAAGGCACACCTACTTAATTAGGCTCGCAAGCCAGAGATTTTCATCAAATTTAAACATCTCTTCTAAGAATAATCACATTTCATTACGCAATGTGGCTGAAGAAGTCTATAACCTTGGACATCTCGTATCAACCAACAAATATACACTTCACTTTTAGGCTGCAATGCTTTCCGCTTCTCATCAAGAATGTGAGCCCATGCTATACTGCCAAATACACGAAGTGACTTACATCCGGTTTAATTTTAGTCCAAGCTTCTTTCCTCGGTGTTATTATATATTTTTAAGAGCCTTTGTGGAGCATTGACTATGTATTCCTCATTGATTGCTTCTTCCCAATACTGTAGACTTAACCCTTTAGATTGGATCATACAATTAGCTGCCATTTCTTTAATGTGCGGTTCTTTCTCGAACACCATTTTGTTATTGGGTGTATATGGAAATGTAAGAAGTTTCATTTGGATGCCTTGCGTAGTGAAGTAACTTGTAAATTATTGTTCACATATTCAAGCCCATTATCCGTTTAACCTTTTGAATTTGATGTCCGTATTGCTTTTCTACAAGGGTCTTAGGCCAAAACTTCTCAAAAACTTCACTTTTGAGTTTTAAGAAGTAAACCCGCACGTCTGAAAAGTCATCAATGAAAGTTAAGAAATACTTGCACCCGTAAAAAGAAGGAGAAGAAAGAGGACCACACAAATCACCGCGAACAAGCTGCAAAGGACCCAGGCATGCCAAGAGGCAATTTGCCAAACCGTCTCCGAAGGATACGAGACCACAACCGGCACACACACCATCCCAGCACAAGAGTGTTAATCACCACCATCCGTTGATTACATAGTTGTTGCAATGAGCGCAGTTTAGACGACCAAACCGCTCACGCCAAAGTTTGCCCAAGTCAGCACATAAATAAAAAATCGATGAAAAAGCCGATGACCCAAAGTTGTCAAACCAGCCAACCCGTAATATCATCAGCGATTCCAGCCAAGAACATGTTTAGGATCTTTTAGATCCTTGATTACAACTGAGGTGAAAACTCCCACGGTTTTACCTTCACCGAATGAGTGATTTGATATAATCGATAGAAGGTTACAAGAAAGATCCGAAACACATAATACACGTTGAAATGACCATTTTGTACCCTCGGTCCGTTCCAGATCCACAACACTAAGAGATCTATCATCACCAATTTTTTTTTTTCTTGGTGTTACATTCATTTAAATCGTAAAATATGGCTTTATCCTTAGCTATATGATAAGATGCTCCTGAATCAATACTACCTAATGTAAGAAGAGGTAGTAGTAGAAGGTGTGTTGAAGGAAAAACCGTAAGGTAGTGCATGTCCATGAGAAGAAATAGAGAATCACATCATGCCGTGTTTCTTCATCACAGTTTCTAAGGCTGCCATCTCTTGAAACATCTGGACTCATCATGACCACCTATTACAAAAGTTGCAATGTTTGTTAGTATTCTTTTTATATTTTGATCCTTTGTCACCATTATTAGCTGAAGCTATCTCGAAGGGTTTGAATCTAGGTTGTTTGTTGCTGTAGCGAGGATTTTGCTTCTGGGATACTTGGGTTTATCTTTCCGGCACCAAGGCTTTGTTTGAGGTATCTGCAGCTTTGATCACTCCAAGTTGTAGAAGCTTATCTTCCTCTAATCAAAGAAGCACAAAGTGACCAAGAGTGGGTTCTACTTAAGCTTTCCCTAGAGCCTCTTTTCATGGCATAAAAGGTAGATACAAACAATGTAATATGCACTACCTAGCTTAGAAAGAATAAGAAATATGAACGTTGCTCCTTCCATTTTTATGTTGCATTCATACATAAAACCGAAAGTGTTTTAAACTTAGATGATAGTCCTGCAAAGAAAATTACCATCTAAGCCTCTCAAGATTTGATTTTCTAATCAAGCAGTTCATTAATATTGTGTTTACCAAACATACATTCAATCTTGTCCCAAGCTTCTTCTGGTTCATCAACTCCTTGGAGATGGTACCTTAGATCGAGAGAGATGGACATTCCACTATCCACGGCTTCGGCCATTCCTATTATTCCATTTGGCTTCTTATCATCGGGGCTTCTTCTCACCCCATGGTAATCCGATATAGTCCTTTACTTCTCAATAAATCTTCCATATGGGATCCATTAAAGTAGTTGTCGCCGGTAAGCATGACAAGATTCTTGTAGAAGCCATATTAAATATGTAGAGATAATGATTTAAAACCTGAAACTAATGATCTGGATGGAAAGATTCAAAATTTGTGCGGTTTTAAAAAACGGCACCGAACGGATTCGATGTGAGAGTTATGCCCCTTTTAAAAAGGCATAAACGGGTAAACTAAATAACCACGTGATGGTGTTACTTTATGAAGTGACCCACTTTTATAAAGAGAAGTGGGATCACTTTTACAATGAGGTTACCTTATAAATGTAAAAAATTGCATGCAAAAATAACTCTAAAATATGTTACTCTATAGTGATTCACTTTTATACCGGGCGAAATGCACTTTACAATTTTAGCATGAACTTTTTTTTTCGTGCAACAAAAGAGAGACTTGAACTCAAGACCCTTAATTTAATAAGGCAAGCGCTCTGAACCAACTAGTCTAGCAAAACATATTGTAAATGTTCAAGGAGGATTGGGGGTGTTGTTGTTGTTGCTGTTGTTAAGTTGTAGTTGCTGTTGTTGTTGTTGTTGTTGTTGTTGTTGTTGTTGTTGTTGTTGTTGTTGAAGATTGTCTTGGAGAGCGTGCTCCAAAACTCTTTTCAATAAGCAACTTTCATTGATGACAACAAGGGTTAGATCTCGGGTTGCTGCCCTGAAGATGCACTTTTTCCTATCTGCTTCTGATTTGCCGAGATCGCCACAAGGCAAAGAGCATAATGCGAGATCTAAAAGAGTAGCAGCCCGAAATAAAAAATACAAAACCAAATAAATCAAACTTTGCAAAAATTTAAAATGTGTATTCAAACATTATAATTCGACTCGACCGTAATGGCCGAGTCTTTAAGTAAACGGAAACCTTTTCGAAAGGAAAACGAAAACGAAAAGTGTGTCTGGACACACGGGAACAGTCCTTTCAACCTATGAATGTACAGAAATGCCAGAAATGGAGATGAGGCAACTCAAATTCACAATCTCGATCTACAACAAAAGAAAGTCTTCAAACAAGCTCGATACCATGTTCGAAAAAAAAAGTATTCCAACAGAGGACCTAACACCTTCAAGAATCCACTCACATAACCAGATCAAAGATCAACACAATCGATGTTTTCATCGTGGTAAACTCCTACTGGAAACATCCACGGCCCTACCAACGCTGGCTACTTGGAGCAGCTTTATTAATGCAAAGAAAAGATTACAGAGAGATTTTTACAAGAGAGTTTCTCACACACGATCATCGGCAAATGACCCTCCATTCTCTTTAAATAGAGATCATGGACCAATCGGGTGTTAAGCCACGGATCAATGGTCAATAAGATCGAGGAGATGAATCCGCCTGACACTCTATGTCGGAACATATCGTGACCGGCCGGATTTCCTAACTACAAATGCATAATACTAATGCATACTAAAGAAACACACTTACCTAACGACACATTATGACCCCGTGATCTTAACTAACTCCTAAGTGTCTAAATATCCCAACAAAATGGTGTTTGCTGAGAGAAAGAACCGCACATTAAAAGAAATGGCTAATTGTATGATCCAATCTAAGGGATCAAGTCTACAGATATGGCTAACTGTGTAAATTACATAGTCAATCGCATTACCACAAAGGCTCTTAAAAAATATGTTGTTCGTAAGAAGCTTGACTAAAATTAAACAGATGTAAGTCACTTCCGTATTTGGCAAGATAGCATGCTGGGCTCACATTCCCGATGAGAAACGGAAAGCATTGCGTTCCTTAAAAGGGAAGTGTATATTTGTTGATGTCATTATAGACTTCTTCGTTACACATTGTAATGAAATTATTCTTGTTAAATTTGATGAAAATCTCTTTGGCTCATGAGCCTAATTCGGCTGGTGTGCCTTCCTTGGCCTCATGAGCCATCTTCTCGCAAATGCCTTCTTTTTCTATTCTGGATTCTTCTTCGATGATGAAAGTGAGGGTGAAAATCCACCTCCTACCGCTGCTGACATTCCTTCGGTGATGATTCCTTTGAACCTGAACAAGCACCCGCTCAACCGCTTCCTAGATGGGTCCGCTCAACACGACAAGCAGCTAGATCTTTGTTATGATCCTTCAGACGTCATTTGACACGCTCACGCTCCAAATGAGCCTCTTCTTTGGCTCAAGTTTCGTAAACCTGATCCGTAGACATTTGCGTAGTTTCGTGTCATCCAAGATTGGGATACGTTATCGAATGAGGAGTATCGCTCTTTAATGGAAAACGATACTTGGGATCTTGTACCCTTCCAAAAGGAAGAAAACTCATTAGAAGCAAATGGATCTACACAACTAAGCATGCATCGATGGAAGTATTGTTATCACAAGGCTCGATTAGTTGCCAAAGGATTTTCCCAAGTTGAAGGCATTGACTATAATGAAACCTTTGCCCCTCAGAGCCAAAAATGAATTCCATCCGCTTTGTTCTATCCCTTGTCATCAATATAAATGGGAGGTCCATCATGTGGATGTTAAATCTGCCTTCCCGCATGGCGATTTGAAAGAAGCACTCTACATGGAACAACCTCCCGTTATGTCCGTAATGACTCTAGCCTTGTTTGTCGCTTCAAGAAGTCTCTTTATGGTCTCAAGCTCCCCGAGCTTGGTAATGCCAAATGGATAGCTTTCTTATTGCCACTGATTCTCTAGATGCCATTCTCGATCCTAATGTCTATAACAAGAAAGCAGGAAGCCATCTCACAATCCTTATCCTTTATGTTGATGACCTTATCCCATCGGTAGTGACTCAAAACTTTTAAACCATGTGAAACCAGCCTTTAAAAGAAATTTGAAATGATGACTTAGCCGCGACTATTTTGGCCTCCAAGTTTTACAACCAATGAAGGAATTTTTCTTTCCCCAGCCTAAGCATGCTTGCAGGGACCTCTTCTTCACGCTTTCTTCACATGGAGCATTGTAAACCAGCCCCTTCTCCCTTCCAATTGAGTCAAGCTTTCACACTTGTACTCCGGGTTGATGCCACCCTCAGACGGTCAAGATTGATCATACAATAAATATTTGCACTCAAATAGTAATATTTACAGGATCATGCATAGGCAACTACAAGAGTTGTCATTTGTCATTGAAAAAGAAAAAATAGGTAGGGCTTCCAACAAGACCATAAAACACCAGAAAACCATTCCATAAGAGACATAGTAAGGCTCAATCATCCATAACATGAACCTGAACCAGTGCCTTGGACCGACAAACAACCTAAGTAGACAGACAAACAACATCCATCGATCCCAACAACTTGAACTATTTTTCCTCCAAAATTAGCAGCCCCCTATCTTCCTTTATTTTCCCGTATTATCACTCCACCACCCTTCCTAATTCCTTCCCCTTCCCTTATGACCAATCTCCTCAAGAAAAGGGTCAATGCTCCCTTATCATAGGGAGGTGAATTCAATGATAATTAAAATAAACTATAATGCAACTCTAACTATGCACATGCTAACCATTTAATATATATGACTTTTCACTCGAGTGAGGTGACAAATAATCAATTTATAATTGTTTATTATTTCACAAAATCCAACCAAATTTAGTGAATTCATATCTTACCAATGATATCTTATGTTCATATAGTATAGTTTCCAATTCCACCCAATTACGTATTAACTAATTAACAATTTATTATTGCAACTATTGTATTTATGAAACCATAATAATGTACACACATTGGATATATAAGCACAAGTAGCACACACATATCCTACTGGTGGAATTCTATAACAAGCGATGTCCCTTATTCATCGATCTTATATGTTCACAACAATCATGCATAATAAATAAGCAAGCCAATCATCAAAATTTCTCATTAATCGAAATCATAAGATTTCAACATTCATTCATAATCATGCATAATCAATAAGAAAGCCAATCATAAAAAAAAATCATTAATTGAAAGCATAATAATTCAACATTCATTCATAATTTATACTCAAATTTTCAGAAGTGAATTAAATAGTGTTCTAAACATGATAGGAACTAGATAATGAATAAGAACATCTTTATTTGTGTGCCCATGTAATTTTGGAATAGAAAGAACAAAATAAAATAAATCACGATAGATCTATCTTAACCCCAAACACAAATTCACCACACTTAAACTACCTTATCTAACCACGATCGGTTTTTTAATACTTGCCTCATAAAAAAAAAAATATGCATACAATTAGTTAATCTTTGAAAATATATCAAACACGACATATATCACCAAACAAGAAAATTATCATCCAAGTCCTTCAAATATGTTTTTATAGAAGGAAACACTAGCTTAACTTACAATGGACTAATAAAATTTTATCTTCACGTGTTATTTATGAGAGACATATTTTTATTTTGTTCATTAGATATGCTCTTCCACTATTTGTTGGCCCCAAAAACAATGCGTAGGTGATTTTTTTCTTTTTTTTTGTAAGTAAAAAGTTTCTATTCAAATATTAACAAAATATACATAATTTTCAGTTTGACCAAGGTAGAAACCATATCATACAAATGGTCATAGGTTTTCCAGTAACCCAAATGTTTGTGGTCCTACCCAAAGGGAAACCAACCAAGAAACCATAGTGAGAACAACTTGTTCTGGCTCTCGAGAGCCTCCAGCCTCTGCCCAAATGTTTTCTATTCCTACTCTTTTGGTAGCATGCCTTGGGCCACCATGGTTTTGGCATGCTAGTAAAGCTCCATGGTCTGATGAAACTTGGTATCTCTATTCCTGGTGTAGCCAAGGTATGGGAATATTTCACCCACCTTCTCATCCATGTCTACATTCTCTTGGTAAGACCGATTCAACATCACCGCATCCTCTAGTTGATGCATGGCCTATTTACCTACATGGGAACAAAACTCTGATAATGGGCCACTGCTTCCTTTGCAACACGAGACAATCTGGTCTTTCTAAAAACAAAATCCTTAGCACGACCTACCCATGGAGCTATAGAATCCTAGATCAATAGAGCCAAACACCTCCACACATAATTAGGAAGAAAAAAACAGTCGAAATCAATAACCATAGATGAATCCCTGCCTATATTTATCAATTTATCCCCAGGCTAAAAAATGATGATGGCAAGGACAGGGATAAATTGGTCACTGATACTCATAAATGAAATCTTTCCCACCATTAATTCGAACCCACTACAACTCATATGACTCTACCACCTTCAACGTTGACAACAAATCATCTGTGAGGAAGTCAGGTTCATTTGATTGTGGAGGAGGGTCTGACAAGACTGAATTAACTAAATACCTAGTGGGGAGCACATGAACAAGGGTCGAAACCCTCATGTTGATTTTAAAACCTGGGTCGATGCCACTTGGGTCATCATCCTGGAGCCTCTTTGCAGTTGTCACCTGATCTAGGTAATTAGTCGATTTTATTCTCTACATAAGATGAGGCTCAATTCTTTAATATTTGACTCACAAAGAAAAACTCATTCATACAATTAGTCATTATTTGAAATTATATCAAACAAGAAAATGATCATCCAAGTCATTTAAATATGTTTTCATAGAAGAAATCACTTGCAATATGATGCACTGAACAAATTTTGTGTTTATGAATCACATGTTTTTTTGTGAGAGGCCTATTTTTCTTTTGTTGTTCAAATAAGTTCTCCCACTATTTGTTAGCCCCAAACACATTGATTAGTTGATTTTATGATATGCATAGTAAAATATTAAAAATATATAAGAATTGAACAAGCAAATTTTATTCAAATCAAGCGTTGAGCTTGTTATCATAGGATTTGTACCTATGCTTTCATGACCACCCACATCGAAGATTACAACCTTGGGAACAATGATGCACATGGAGCCTTTTACTGATGATGCATACAAAGAGACATACATAGAAGATGTGGACTTCAAGGAGTTGTCTCAACAGCTACAAGGACAAATTAATATAGAAGAAGGTGACGAAAAGGTTGACTATCATTTACAGAATGGTTTACTCTACAACCTTGACAAGCACTATGTACCTAAAGGTGAACAACTACAACTTATCAGAGAGACTCACACCTCCAAGGTCATGGGACATTTTGGTGTTGGGAAGACAATTTCCAATTTACAAAGGTATTTGTACTGGCCCATCATGCAAGAAGATGTAGAATGACATATTAGAGGATGTATATTTTGTTGTACCAACAAGCCCAATAACAAGAAGCAAGGTATATACCATCCCTTACCTGTGCCGACTCGACCTTGGGAAAACATTTCCAAGGATTTTGTGGGAGTTTTACCAACCACACGAGAGGGACATGATTATTTATTTATTGTAGTTGACAGGTTCAACAAAATGTGCATTCTCTTTCCTTGTAAAAAGACCATCCACAGACAATAAGCAACAAACAAGGTCTTTGAACAGGTTTGGTGCACTTTGGGAAAGCAAGGAGCATCATCTCAGATATGGATGCTTGATTTCTCAGTGCATTTTGGACTACATTGTGGGATAAGATGGTCACTAAATTGAAGAGGTCTACATCAATCCATCCACAGAGAGATGGGAAAATAAAAGTAGTCAACAAGACTTTGGTGCAGCTTTTGAGGGGTTACAATCATAAGTATTCGAAGACTTGGGATGGAAATAAGATCTATATACAATAATCTTATAAGAGAGCCATCCACACTTCTACTGGTAAGGATCCTTTTGAAACTAGATTTGGATATTTACCACCTTCACCCTTAGATGTTGTGTATGGAAAACATGGAGGAGTGAGGGGCAATGATCCCTTATCTTAGGGATGAGAAATCAATGATAATTAAAGTAAAATTTATTGCAACTCTGACTATGCACATGCTAACCATTTAATATATATGAATTTTTACCCGAGTGAGGTGATGACTAATTAATTTATAATTGTTTATTCTTTCACACAATCCAACCAAATTTAATGAATGTTAATCTTACCACTGATATCTTATGTTCATATAGTATAGTTTCCAATTCCACCCAATTAAGTATGAACTAATCAATAATCAATTATTGTAACTATTGTATTTTTGAAACCATAATAATGTATGCATATTAGATATGTAGGCATAGCTAGCACACACATATCCTACTGATGGACTTCTATAATAATCAATGTCCCTAATGCATTGATAGTATATGTTCACGACAATCGTGCATAGTCATTAAGAAAGTCAATCATCCCCATTTCTCATTAATCGAAAGAATAACAATTCAACATTCATTCATAAATTATACTCAAATTATCAGAAGGGAATTAAATAGTGTTTTAAACATGGTAAGAACTAGATAAGGAATAAGAACATCTTTATTTTTGCATTCGTGTAATTTTGGAATAGAAAGAACAAAATAAGGGAAACCAAAATATATCTATCTTAACCCCAAACACAAACTCACCACACTTAAACTACCTCATCTGACCAACATCATTTTTTTAATACTTGCCTCACACAAAAACATTATATTCATACAATTAGTTAATCTTTGAAAATATATCGAACAAGAAAAATATCATCAATCAAGAAAATTATCATCCAAGTTCTTCAAATATGTTTTTATAGAAGGGACCACTTTCCTAAATTATGATGCAATAAGCAAATTTTGTCTTCACATGTTCTTTATGAGAGGCCTCTTTTTCTTTTGTTCTTCAGGTATGCTCTTCCACTATTTGTTGGCCCCCAAAAACATGATTAGTCAATTTTGTGCTCTTTTTTCCCTATAAGTAAGCAATTTCTATTCAAATATTAACAAAATACACATAACTCTCAGCTTGAACAAGGTAGAAACCATATCATACATACAGTCAAAGGTTTTCCAGTAACCAGTCCATAAGAGACATAGTAAGGCCCAATCAACCATAGCATGAACTTGAGCTAGTGCCTTGGATCGACACGCATCGATCCCAACAACCTAAGTAGATGGAATTGATCTCGCTTGTAGACCACTTTCCTAAGTTGGTTGAAGAAAACCTCCATTAAGATTAACCAACCAAGAAACCATAATGAAAACAACTTGCTCTAGCTCTCAAGAGTCTCCAACCTATGGCCAAATTTTCTATAGCCTTGCTCTTTTGGTAGCATTCCCTAGGCCACCATGGTTTTGGCATGCTATTAAATCTCCACAATGCGATGAAACTTTATATCTCTATTCCTTTTGTAGCCAAGGTCTGGGACTATTTCAACCACCTTCTCCTACACACTTGCATTGTCCTGGTATAATTGAACCAACTTCACCTTATCCTCTAGTGGATGCATGGCCTCTTTAGTTAAGGGGGAATGAAGTTCTGATAATGGGTTTTCACTTCCTCTGCAAAAAGGGTTGCTCTGTTCTTTCTAACAACATAATCCTTAGCACGACCTACTCGTGGAGCCATAGGATCCCATAGAAACAGACCAAGCACCTCCATACACAATCAGGAAGAAAAACACAGTCGAAATCAATAACTAGAGACAGATCCTGACCCATATTTAACAATTTCTCCCCATGCTCAATAATGATGATGGATAGGAAAGGGTTGATCTGGTCATTAGTGCTCGTAAAAGGAAGCTTTCCCATCATTAATTCGAACCACTGCAACTGGTACACCTCCACCACCTCTGACGGTGACAGTAAATAATTGATGAGTGAGGAAGGTTCATTGTATCATGGAGGAGGACTGGGAAAGAATGAATTAACTAAATACATGGAGGGGAGCGTGTGAACAAGGGCCAAAACCCTCACATAGATTTTAAAAGTCAGATCACTGCCACTTGTGCCATCGTCTTGGCGCCACCCGCCAGTAGTCACCCGATTCGGGTAATTATTCGATTTTATGCTATGTATAAGATGAGGCTCAATTCTTTAATACTTGCCTGAGAAATAAAACACATTCATACCATTAGTCAATCTTTGAAATTATATCAAACAAGAAAATTATCATCCAAGTCCTTTAAATATGTTTTCATAGAAGAAAGCAGTTGCATTGTGATGCACTAAACAAATTTTGCCTTTGTGAATCATAGGTTTTTTATGAGAGGCCTCTTTTTCTTTTGTTCTTCAAATACGTTCCCCCACTATTTGTTGCTCCGAAAAACATTGATTAATTGATTTTATGATATGCATAATAAAATATAAAAAAAATATAAGAATTGAACAAGTAAATTTTATTCAAATCAAGTGTTGAGCTCGTTGGCATTTGAGTTTTTTATAACTCAAACTTCTCTTTTATTTGATAATATTTGATTCTTTATGAACAAGGTCAACCATTGAAAGGTGGAAACTCAGTTGGCTCCCTTCCCCATTCGAAACAACTTACAATCATCCCATTCCATGGAAATACATTTCTTAGACATTTTATAAAAATGCTTTGTATATACACTCCATGTTCCATTCTCCCACATTTAACTTACATTTCAATAAGAGAATTACCCACAAAAGAATACTTGATTCTCTCATAAGGAGGCTGACCATTAGAAGGTGGAAACTCAATTGACCCCTTCCCCTCATGCAAAGAAACCTACAATCCTCACACTCCATAGGAATATGACCCCTTCCCCTCATGCCAAGCAACCTACAATCCTCACACTCCATAGGAATAGATTCCTTGAACATTTTGTAAAATACTTATACAATTCTTGCACCCCATAGAAATAGAAATAGATTCCTTAAACATTTCATAGGAATAGATTCCTTTAACATTTTGTAAAATACTTTGTGTACATACTCCATGTTCCCACATTTGACATACATTTCAATAAGAGAATTACCCACATTTAACATCTATTGAAATTAGAAAATTTGTTTCAAAAAACTTAGATAAACATAAATGAAAATTGGTTTGCCTTATATTTATCTATTATATCTAGAAAAAATGTTTCAAAGAACTATTCACAGTGTCCCTTTTTGAAACATCATGTAATCAATATAGTCCATGAAATTTTATCTCATACATTCATTATGTGAAAGTATTGTAAGGCATTGTCTATACTACCACATTTAGCATAAATATTAATAAGTTGGTTAATGCGAAAGCCTTTGTTTCCATTCAAATTCATTTTGGATAATTTTGACATGAATTTATTAAGTCGAATGCGTTATTTTATCCTGAGGTTCCCTTTGGACTTTCCGTCATCTGTCCGCATCATATTAATAAGTGACATGTGTTTTTTTCCACAACTAATAAAAAAATGCCCCGTGCTTCTAGCTGCACCTTATTAGCAAGTGTCGAATGCTATATGTTTTCATATAGCATTCGAAATATATTTTCCCCAGTTTTCAATGTGAAATATTATGCAACATTTCTTTACTGTATGCATAGCTTAAATCTAAGAATAAGTGTCAATCCAGTACCAAATCTTCCAAAGTCAATCTACACATAGAAAATTTTAGCCGCATGAATTCCACATGTGTTAAATTCAAGTCGGAAGTGTTTTCTCAAACACGTGTTGTCCAGAGAGGGTAGGTGTTATCACAGAAATCTCGTCTGCACATGGTTATAGGAATCCAACATCTCCAAATAGCTATTAGTTCACCCATGGACCAAAATTACCAAAAATGCATTCCCAAAAGGTCCAAAACTATACAACCAATTACAAAATCAAAATTTTCTATGACTATACAGGGAGCACGCGCACATGCACCATCAATAAACGCAAGAAAAGTGAACATGCGCACGATGCGTAATTGTGGATGCTAAAAGACACGCACACCTAAGAACGACACATTTATGATGTTGTTCGGCCTCCCACCCACTTCTGGTTTAGCTTGCAAGTCGATTTGACATCCAAGTCTTGACTGAATCCGAATGGGTGGTTGGTCAAAGACCTAAGGGTACCCTAAAGGGCCCCTTGTTCACACTCAAATTTGGTTGAATAATGCCTCAAAGTTATGCTATAAAAAGAGGCCATGGGTGCACTATTTTTTCAAGGAATTCATTTGTAAGGTTATGTTGTTGCTATTCTCTTGGGGAATACTCTTTTCTCATCAAGAGCATACTAGCACCATTCCATTGGAGCTATTCACATCACCCTTTGATTGAATTAGCTTGGGATTATTTCACCATTTCTTTCAAGTTTTCAATTTGTAAGAAGAGGTCAATCTTGGGGGTCCAAGAGGCCTCCCTTGGTGGAAGAAGGGACCCATAGTCCCCCTTTTTCTTTGGTGTTTTCTTTTCACTAGCACAATCCTTTCAATTGGTGACATGAGTCTTGCTTGTTTCTTGTTCTTATGTCCTTATGCACTCTAGTTTAGTTGTTTTATCATTCCTAGTGTAATTCTTAGTTTAGTCTTTTATGCTTTATTCTTCTAACCCTTTCCTTTATTGTTGTATTTCTTAACTAACCCAACTAATCTTGTAAGCACCTTTGTTTTGCTCATCTAGTTGACAAAAGAGGCGCAACAGTAGGGATTTCAAAACCACACAAGACAACTTCGGTGTCGAAAGTTCATGGGTAGGAGAAATTTTGAAAAGTAAAATATGGACAAATTGCCCCATGAATTCCATCCGAATAATAATTAATACCGAGAAAAAATGATAGTAGGTTGGTAACCATTTTGAAAATTCTGACAGTGTGGGTTCAAAGAAATTTCTTTTGGAAAGTCATCAGAACCCAGTCTTGTCCACGACAATATATTATTTAATAATTCCGCTGGGTTTAAGTCAAGTTAGATAGCATACTCCTATGTGTTATCAAACCCCATTTCATCCACGTCAATATATTATTTAATAATTCCGTGGGTATTAAAAGTCAAGTCGAAATTGCTTTTGCAAATGCGTGTTGTGGAGAGAGAGAGGGGAACCGAACAATTAGTCTCGAATCGGAGGATAAAATCATTTAAATTGGAGGTAGCTAAATCATTTAAATTAGTTTTGTATTTGACTAATCGGAGGAAAAAATCATTTAAATTAGAGGTATCCAAATGATAATCATAATGTTGATGCTTGGAATTGGGTATTAAAAGTGAGCCAATATACATGAATGCCTTCCAAGATTGATTTAATTGATTTAACAAGAACAAATCTACCTCCTAAAGTGAGCTATCTATGACAATCTATGACACCAATTTGTGATTATTTTTTCCACTTTAATCAGTAGCCACCTCCAATCATTTACAGAGTAGTAGTTGGGTTTAAGAAAAAACCCCATTTAAAACCTTTTTCTAAATTTTTTATCTCATAAGGCATAAATTCTTTTAACAGTAATAATTCCTCCGCAACCAACCCCCTTCCAAAAATTGTGATTTTTGTGAACTGAAAGTCATTCCAATAGCACTGAAAAACAAGTGAAGAGCCTCCTTTATGACTTTCCATTCAGCCAAAGAACCTTTTCCAAATAAAATAATATCATACACAAACAACAAGTGAGTAAGCCTAATTCATTTTTCTACCAAGACTCCTTCAATTTTACCATGTTCAACAAGCTTCAGGAGAATTCTACTTAGACATTCAACAATAAGTAAAAACAACAAAGGATAAAGAGGAAAACCATCACTCTATCCTCTAGAACTTCTGAAGAAGCTAGAAGGACTACCATTAATTAGGACAGAGAAATTTGTTGAGTTGACACACCCGATAATCCAATCAGTAGCTTCTAGGTAGAGACCAATATGGAGTAAAACTAATCTGAGAAACCTCCAATCAACTCTATCATAAGCTTTCATCATATCTAATTTTAGAACCAAATCTTTCGATTTTTTTTATCTTTATGTTATGCAGAGCTTCCTGAGCCACTCCAATTGCATATGTAATCTACCTATTCTCCAAGAATCCAAATTGTTCCTTTGAAATACCTTTTGGGAGATAATATTTGATTCTAGTAGCAATGATTTTTGTAATTAAATTATAAATCAAATTACACGGAGAAATGGGTCTAAAACCTGCAAAAGAGTCAGGCTTATTAGTTTTCAGAATAAGAGCAAGAAATGTTTCATTGAGAGCCCCATTTACCTTCCCCTTTAGTCTAGACTCCTCCACCACTTCCAAAAATTCAGGAGCCAAGATATCGAATAATTCCAAATTCAATAGTCCAGCCATCCGACCCATGACTTTTTGAAGCAACAAAACCTTTCAAAGTAGCCAACACCTCCGATGACAGAATAAGATCGACAGTTCTCTTTCATTCTTCCAAAGAAAAAATCCTAGGGTAAGCCTGAATAACTTCCAGCTGATGAACAATAGAGATATTCTCTTGTGTTTTAAATTTATTCTGAAAATACACAACAACTTCCTCTTGTAATTCCTTCTGACTTGTAGCTAAATATCCATCTTCCTTTCTGATATCCCATATAGAATTATTATGTCTTCTAAAGTTGGCAAAAGAGTGAAAAAACTTTGTATTCTTGTCTCCAGAAGCAAGCTAGGTAACTCTACTTTTTTTTCTCCAAGTCTCCTCCTCCTGCTTTAACAATTTCAGTTTCCTCCTCTCTTTATCTGAAACAAAAACCCTACCAGTATCCCTCTCAAAACTCCCAGGAAGTGCAGAGTAAATATTTTCCAAGTCCACTTCCAACTGGACTAATTCCTCTTTATATTTTTGCTTCTTATTCCACTCCCATTTAATAACCAAAGATTTCATCAATTTTAATTTTAGAACTAGTGAATCCATTGGAAAAGAGTACTCTAAAGTCACTAACTTGTGCTAATTGGAGTGAACTAGATTCACAAAATGTGGTTCAATTAACCAAACCAAATTAAATTTAAAAGGAAACTTTGTTTTTTCCTACTCTTGGTTAAATTGTAAAACCACAGGCATATGATCAAAAATTTTAACATTTACCACCCACGACCTATATCGGAGACCCACAACCACCATATTTTCACTAATTGAAAAGCGAACCAACCTATTTACAAATTAATCTTGATCCCCTCTCCCATTCCTCCATGTTGGAAAGAGATTAACTAGTTCAACATCTATTAGCCCTTCATCCTGAAATAATTGATTAAAAAAGGAAGCCAACAGATCCCTCCTTGTGGAATGGCCCCAAATTTCCCTTGCAAAAATAGTAGAATTATAATCACCTCCGAATATTAAATCAGGATCCTTCATAATACCATCCAAATTCAAATTGTCCCAGAACAACTATCTATTCCCATAGGGCTCGTAACAATTTACCAACTTCAGATCCTTATTGAGAACCATTGCAAAACCATCTAATAGGATTCCTGAAGGAGTCAGAAAAACATCGAAATTAGATTTTTTAGGATTCCACATAGAAAGTAATCCCCCTGATAACCAAATTGAATCCACTGCACAAAACTTCCACATAGGTATTAGATTACAGAACACCTCTCTCGCTTTGTTCCCACAAACCATTGTTTCTTGTACTAGAAAAACATTTGGTTTTACCAGTTCAATCAAACTTTTGAGGGCTAAAAATTTTGTAACACCCCCAACTCCCTTAACATTTAGTGAGACCATAATCATTTGTTACCCCTCGCTAGGGATTTATGTGCTCTAAGTTCCCTTGGACCTTCCAAAATCTGCATAAAAGAAACCTCAATGTTGTCGGCCTCCTTCACAAGTCACCTCACACTTCTTTTTTTGTCTGGAGAAAATTGTTTTTCTAAAACTCCAAAAACAACCCCCTTCTTTTCTGAAAGCTCCTTTTTCTTCCTCCCAACTCTATCTCCCTCATCTAAAGTTCCAATATTTAACTTGGATAAAGAAGGATAATAAGACTCCCCCCCCCTGAAAATATCTGGAGAGGAGTATGTCTCAACCCTTCTTTACAAGACAAGATAAAAGTAGTTAAAGATTTGTCTAAAACTTTTGAAGCAAAGTGCTCCAAGGATTTATCTCACAAAAATCATCCACAGGACCAGAACCATTTTGAAGAGTTATAATACCCCCTACCTCTGAAAAAACCCCTTCCCTAAGACCTCTTGATACCTCATCATGCGAAAAGGAATCCTCCAAACCAGGGATAGATGGAAGACCAAAAACCCCCGAGCATGAAAGCCCTTTCTCCACCAAAAGTTTTGGCTCTGACGAAATACATGCGGGAACCTTACAGACAGAAAATCATGGTGCTTTAAAATACCATAATCCTCCTCTAACTTCGTTAAAACTACCTCCCCCATAGGAGAGCCAACCCCCTCTAGACCAACGACAAAAGGAAGACCCAAAAAATACATGCACGAAAGCCCTTTCTCCATCACTAGTTCCAGATTAGAGAAAAGGAAAGAAGAATCCTTATAGACAGAAAGACCTGGTGCCTTTAAAAGACCAAAATCCTCCTCTATCTTTGTCAAATCCACCTCCCCCACATGATAGACATCCCCAACGGGAGAGCCCTCCCCCTCCAAGCCCACCCCGAAACTTCCAACAGAAATCTCTACCTCCTTAAAACCAACTTCTGATCCTGACCCAAAACCCAAAACCCCCAAACATAAATCCCCTTGATTAAAAGATTCAGACACATTAAGAACTATAGAGCTCTCAGGCAACGAGGGAGAAGAGGCAAACCAATATCTATCCAAAAAAACACCTAGAAACATCTCTAAATCGTTAAAAGTACAAGAAGAAAAAGGGGTTGGAGAAAAGATTTGTATCTTACCAAGAATCGAGATGAAATCCAAATTCTATGCTTGAGAAACACCCTCTTGAAGAGAGATAGCTTTTTCAGGTGAATTCTAGAAAACAACTGGTTTCACAACCCATTCTTCAGCTAACAGAGAAATGACCTCATAATGTTCCTTAAAGAAACATGGACGAACTTTATTTAGAAGTCCCACTTCCTTACAGGCCGAACAGTGAAACGAGATCCCTCAATACTCTAGTCTTTGCATAGAAACAAGCCCTTTCCATTCGATTTCCAGTTTTGTCGGCAAACCCATATGAAAATATATATTTACCAGGATTCTTCCCACTTTATAGTCCTTTCCAATTAGAACCTTCGAATCCACATAAAGGAATTTACCCAAGGAATCACCAATTGCCTTACAGGATTCAATATTCCATAAGGCCAGAGGATAGTTCGGTAGCAGAAACCATAAATGGAGAAACCTTAAATGATATTTCTCCAGATTAAAAAGGTGTGACCATATTTTAACCATAAGACTAACAGAAACATAAATCCATACCCTATCTAGAATATTCTCTGCGTCAGCATCCATTCTAAACTAGAAACAAAACCACCCACGAACTAGCACCAATACTTCTAGAGAATACCTCGACAATGGTTTCCAATTTTCCTCCATCCACCAGTCAATGTCAAACTTAGACAACGCCCTATATCTAAATCGACCCACCAGAGCACATAAATAAAGAGTAGAGACCTCTTGCATACCAACATCTCTTCCCAACACCATCTTGGAACAACTTCACCTTGGTTTCCACGGTTTAATCTCACAAAACCTCCTTTTGTTTCACACAGGCCCTACACAAATTCGTCTTGTTCCAACTCCCCCTTCCACTCTCTCCTTTCCCTAAAAAATGCACAAAGTTTGTTTTTTTGGGACTCCAGGTGAAATCCTTAGTCCCACCTCATTTCTGTTACAGTCTACATCCACGTCGATCTGTTTCAATCTTGTATGAAGTTCGAGAAAGATGCTCTCCGAAAAAATTCTTTGCTAAGAATGAACCCCTATGCCCACCTGTTGCTTCTAATTCAAAAAGGCCATCGATGATCCCGATGTTCCTTGTGTCCTCCCCGCATCTAACTAAACCAAGTCCTGACAGATGGCCTACCACTATTCCTTCATCCGTAAGTATTTTCTTTACTACGGAGTCTGCCCCGTACTTTAATAGTCTTGTCTTCTTTAACTCTTCTCGATACGACGTGTCAGACTTAAAAAAACCTGCACTGGGTCCATTAAGCTCACCATCTCAACTTTCTCCACATCAACCTAACCAGAGCCGAACACCCATCTCTCTGGGATCAGTCAATTTCCCGCCTGAACAAGTTTTTCACCATTTTGAAAATAATCAATTTGTGAACACATGTTGTGAAGAGAGATGGGAACCGAACAATTAATCTCAAATAGTTAGTGAATAATAATTAATGCACGGAAAAAATATAGTAAGTGATAACCATTTTTAAACTTCTGACAATGTCGGTTCAATGCAATCGTAATGATGTTTCTTCTGGCATTTGTTTGGATAGAAAGTCAGCAAAATGTCTGGGAAGATATTGTTTAATATTTTTGCGGGTGTTAAAGTCAAGTTGGAATTGTTTCATCAAACACGTGTTGTCCGATGGGAACCGAATAATCAATTTCTCATAGTTATGATTAATAATTAGTGCGGGGAAAAGAATATGTGCGTCTGTAAGCATGGTGAAACTTCTGATAGCGCCGGTACAATGAATCCACAAAAATTAGTCTTTTATTTGACCAATAGA
>SNQJ01S0092337.1:0-32516 GCA_010110895.2 Picea sitchensis
GCAAGAATTTCTTATCTTTAAAAAACTCTGATTTTTCCCCTCTACACACTCGGGGTTAACCTTGGCGCAACTTCCAGAGATCTAATGGCTGACGGGATTTCGTCGATCTCCTCTGTAAGATTTTGGCCATTGATTTTATTTGAGGATGGCTAATGACTGCTGAAGACAAAACTTTTCCTGCTCGCTTGCTTGACTTGCTGCTACAAGATGGGATTATCTTGCGATATGCTCAGGTGCTTCCGGTGCAAAATGCAGACCTGGGTACGCCTAATCCCGAGACAAGAAAAATCGCTAACATGACATATGGGAGACTCTCGTCCCATGCACGTGGATTCTTAGAATGGTACATGCATAGAATGTGCACAATCATCCTATTGATGACCTCTGTTTGGCCATTGATTTGGGGGTGGAAAGCAATGGATTTTTTGAGCTCGGTGTCCAACAGAGACTAGAGAATTGACCAAAATGTGCTAAGGAACCTGTTGTCTCGGTCGAAGATGATGGTTTGTGGTATACCAAAGTGGACCCACACTCGTTCGAAGAAGATTTTGGCAATATCTGCTGCTGTGAAATCCTTCTTACATGTGGTGAGGATGGCCATCTTTGAAAACCGATCAACGACCACAAACACACAGTCATTTCCTTGCTTGGTGGACGAAAAACCATATATGTAATCGATTGAGATGGATTCCCGAGGATTCTCGAGAATAGGAAGAGGAGTGTATAAGCCTCGCTTCTTGATGGATGGATTGGTAATGGCACAAATAATGCAAGATTTGATATACTTGTTGACATCCTGTCGAGGTTTTGGCCAATAAAAATGTTTCTGAAGAATGACCATAATTTTATCTATGCCAAAATGTCCTGCCACTTGACTGTAGTGAGCTTCCAAAATCAGCTTTGCATGCTTGCTTGTAGGAACACAGAGATGGCCCAGGTGGCACAAGAGTCCATCCTGAATGTGAAAATCTGTGACAGTTGCACTTGTACCGAAGATTTGATAGGTGGTGGAAAAGTACAGATCTTGCTGATAAAGTTGGGGCCACTCCGATGCTTCATGTCCATAGGAATGGAGCACAATGGTGAGTGTAGCCATAGGAGGCTGAATGAGGCAATCAACGACACGATTGGAGATAACTGTCTTATAATTGATGTTGAGGTGGAATTGCTACAGGTAGGTGGACCACTTCTGATGGCGATTGTTCTGCGATTTACCCTGTGTTTGTATGAACTACAAAGGATTGTGATCAATGTGTATGATCGTCTCTTTCCCCAAAATGTAATGTTTCCATTGAGGACGGGATTGTACAATGGAATAAATTTCCTTGTCATAGGTGGGGTATTTTTGGACAGTATCGGAGAGTGTCTCACTATGGTATTCCATCGGATGCTTGTGCTGAGTGAGAACTGCACCCACAACATAGTCAGATGCATCGGTCTCAATCTCGAATGGTTGTTGCATATTAGGCAAGGAGAGTAGTGTAGCTGAGCACATGCGATGCTTCACATCATCGAATGCTCATTGTTTCTCCTTCCCCCACACAAACTTGGCCCTACCACCGCCCTTGGTCACCTGGATGAGGGCCCATGCAATATGGGAGAATCCCAACATGAATTGTCGATAGAAGTTGGCTAGTCCCAAGAAGATCTGAAGCTCGATCAATGTGGTCGAGGTTGGCCAGTCACATATGAATTGGATATTCGCTGGATGAACATGTACCCCATGCTCATAAATAATGTAGCCCAATTATTGGACCCTGTTCATGCCAAAAGATCATTTTTCCAAGTTGGCATAAAGCTTGTGCTGCTGCAGAGTACTCATAACCGACTGAATATTCTGCATGTGCTCTTCCCATGTTCTGCTAAAGATGAGGATGTCATCCAAATATAATACCACAAAGGATTTGGTGAAGGGTCTCAATACATCATCCATCAACCTCATGAAAGTGGATGGTGCATTTGTTAATCCAAAGGGCATGACTAACCATTCTTAGAGACCTTATTTAGACTTGAAGGATGTCTTCCATACATCAGTTGGTTTGATGTGAACGTGGTGGTAGCCAGACTTTAGGTCGATATTACTGAATAAATTTCCCCCCTTGAGTTGGTCAAGAAGCTCATCAATCCTGGGAATGGGGTAGCGGTTTCTAACTATGATTTTCTTGGCTCTGTAATCAATGCAGAGTTGTCAAGTCCCATCCTTCTTTTGCACCAATACAATCGGGCTTCCGCAAGGGGAGGAACTGAGTTTGATGTGCCCCTTTTGAAGAATCTCTCGGATATGACACCTAATTTCATCATTTTCCATTAGCGAGTCTCGATAGACTGGTCCATTAGGTAGAGGTGCGCCGGGGGTCAGATCAATTTCATGCTTGACTTGGCAGTGTGTCGGTACCCCTGTACGTGAGGAGAAGATGTCTCTATATTCTTCCATGATCCCGTCCAATTTCTTCTGCTACAAAGAGAGGCTCTGTGTAGAGGCCACAGATGTGGCGGCGACCTTCTGCTCACTATGAGGACGGACTACAAAGAAGAGAAACTTGTCGGTCTGTGAAATGACCTTACTGCATTTTTTAGTAAATATTAAAGAAATAACAATAGGCGACACTACCTCTGGGATCCTGTACAATTGTCTACCCAAAGTAATAATAACACTATAGGGTCTAGACTCATACACAACATGATGCTTACATAAATATTGTTTTCATAAAAGAACATCACAAACTTCAAGGGGAGAAATATCACACAGTACCTCATCTTTGAAAGGCTTGATTCCATAGGGCAGACAACACTGTTGGCTGACACAAAGATCTCTTCCTTGGCGAAGCCAACCGATGGTGTAGGAATGCGGGTGCGGTGTTGTTGGCAGGTCCAGCTGCTTGATGACCTATTCTAAAATTAGGTTCTTTTGACTACCTCTATCGACGATGAAATGAAGAGGAGCCCCCTTTACCCACATCTGCGATTAAAAGAGGCATTCCCCTTCCTCTAGTTCTTCTGGTTCACTTGGCCAAAATTTGGTGGTAGAAACAATGGAATTGGGTTCAACATCGATAATCCACTTCCCTCCTTTAGGATTTGACTCAGAATCAGAATCAACCTCTGACTCAGAAGCATTCATCTTGGCCACGAGGGACTTCTTGGAGTGACATTATTCAGTGTTGTGCCGAGGACTTTTATGGTACTCACACCATTTTATCATGTCCTTATTCATATTCTCATTGCCCTTCTTGTGTTGCATCTTGGACTGGTTGTCCTGAGGGCAGACATCTTGAATTGGTCCCTTGCTGTGTGTGTTGGGGTTTCCATTTCCATGTTTCAATTGTGAGGGGTTTCTAGATCCAAACTCTCACCTTTTCTACTTAAATTTCTGGTCGATCTTGACAACGTATCTATAAGCCGTGCCCAATGAGGTGATGTACAAGAACTCCATTTTTGTTTACATGCATCTATGCAAACAACCATGGTATTTGAGCACCAGATGACGCTCAGAGTCTTTGATACCCAATTTGGTGCATAGGGTATGGGAAATATTGGTGAAATCTGGTACTGTCTAGTCCCTTTCTTGGCGTAGGGTGGTCCATTTGGTGTATTAGTCCTCGTAGCTTCCAACATGGTAGTACTGTTATTTAATGGCATCCTAGAAGGAATCCCATGTAGGGGCCACCACAAACATTGTAGATTCCTCCATGACCCTTTTCTCAGAGTAAGTATCCCACCAATCTTTAACATGGGGCACGATCTTGAGGAGTGCAAAAGTGATCTTTTCCCTATCGGAAAAATTGTGGACCAAAAAAATCCTTCGAGCAGATTCAACCATTTATCTACAACATCCACATCTATCAGTCCTTCAAATAATGGAATATCAAAATTTACCTGTACCTTGAAGGGGGTTGCATGGCCGCTTGTTGAAGATGCTTCTCTTGTGGGTAGTCGTCGAAGTCTTTGTGCAAAGTTGTCCATCATTTCATTCCTTTGTTGTGCGAGGGATTCCTTGAGAAAATTTTTAATAGGATCTCCTGCTCCATCATGTTTATTTTCTTCCCCCATTGGTTGTTATCGGGCTCGATGCAACTGATCTTATAATGGATCGATTGGTTTGAGTCCCAACTTCTTGTACCCAGATCTTGTCGGGGACATACACGAAGAAAAACAAATGAAGAGCAGACCACTCTTATACCACTGATCCATATTTAGGAGCGAAACGAACTGATTAATAGAGTAAATATGATAAACATAGAGATATGAAGAATAACACAAATTTATAGTGAACAATATCTTCTATTAAATAATGAAATAGGATGAAACTATAAAAATGCAGAACTGAAACTCTTGCTCGGATGGTGGTAGCTATCTTTGAGAAAAGATGTGGCTGCTACGTGGATCCGTATGAGAAAAAATGATTACAATGAGGCTCCAAAGTCCTTTTTGATATTACTCATGAATGCCAAAACCCTAGACATCCAAAAACCTAACCCTAGAAGGTGAAACACCAAAAGTCATGTGAGCCCTATGGGTGAGTTGGTTTAATTTGGTACCTCAACTTCCCAAGGTCGTAAATTTTGCATATGACCTCCGTTTTAGGAGCGTGATAGCCTGTTGGAAAGGTATTTCAAAGAACTACACATTCCACTGTCAAACTTTGACTTCGTGTATAGTTTGACTGTGGCGAGCCAAACAAACAACGTTTAGGGACCCAAAACGGCCCTGGAAGTACAACAAGATGTGCTGACATGAAAAAATACAAAATAAGCTAGTTGGATTAGGCGAGAGGCCACCTGTATCCACTTGGAGGATGTGTGGGGCTTCAGACAACCCTAGAATTGTAGAACCCACAATTACAAGCATTACAAAAGAATGTGTTGAACAAAAAATGAACACGAGGAGTTGGTTGGAATAGGTGGGTGGCCACCAATATCCCTCTGGATTAGTTCTACTTAAAAATAAAATGCAAAAAAAATAGATAACATAAATCTTATAGAGGTTAACTTGGCAACAGGAGAAAAAATATCACCAAAATCAATTCGCTCAACCTGGGAATAACACTTTGCTACTAACCGAGATTTGTATTTCTCCACTTTTCCTTCTACATTCAACTTATTTTTAAATACCCATTTGCTGCCAATGGGATTTCTTCCAATCAAAAAATCCACTAGATCCCAAGCCTCATTCTTATCCAAGGCTTCCATTTCTTCGTTCATGGCCTTTTCCCATAGATTTCCATCCTCTGAATCCACTGCCTCCTTAACAGTTCTAGGATCATCATCAGTAATAGACAAAGAAAAATTTGAACGAAAATCATATGGAGTATACCTTTCTAGTAGCCTTCTTCATGTTATTCTGTAGAGTTTGATTCATCATCCTTTAAATCAAACTCTATTATCTTTGGTTCTTTCTTACTTGGTAGGACTTCTTATTTAACATCCTTCATTTCTCTAAATGCCACATCTCGACTATACATTACCTTCTTAGTTTCTAGGTTCCAAAGCTTGTAACCTTTGAGACCATCTTTATATCCAATAAATATACACTTTTCAACCTTCTTATCTGTCTTACTCATGTTTTCCTTTGGAACATGAACATATGCATGGCAACAAAATAGCTTGATATGTGTGAGAGAATTTTTATTACCAGTCCATACCTCTTATGGAGTCTTGTCATCCAACGCTGATGAGGGCGATCTGTTGACCAGGTAACATGCAATACCCATTGCCTCTGCCCAGAATTCTTTCCCTAACCTGGCACCTCTGAGCATGCACCTTTCTTTTTCCATCATCGTCTTGTTCATCCTTTTTATAACTCCATTTTGCTGAGGTGTATATGGAGTATTCTTCTGCCTTGCTATACCACACTTCTTACATAATTCTTCAAAATCATTCTCGTAGAAATCTCCGCCATTATCTGTCCTCAACACCTTAATTCTTTTCTCTGTTTGATTCTCAACAAGAGTCTTAAACTCTTTAAACCTTTCAAAGAATTCATATCTTTATTGAGGAAATATATCCAAGTATTCCTCGATAAGTCATCTATAAATGAGACATAGTACATAGATTTTCCCAATGATGGGACCGACACATGTCCAAAAACATCACTGTAAAATAGCTGTAAAATTCCTTCTACCCTCATTGCACTAGAGGGGAATCTTACCCGATTCTGCTTCCCATATACACAATGTTCACAAAAATAAAAATCCAAAGAGAAGTTAGACATACCTTCAACCATACCTTTACCGTGTAGTATTCGAAGACCCTTCTCTCCGATATTCCCTAGTCTTTGATGCCACAACATAACCTTTTATCCAGAGACTATAGGAGTTCTTTCTTCTTCAAATCCAATATCAGGAACAATGAAACTATTACACCCATCACTAATAGTGATTCCTTGTAGCTTATACAGAGTTCCAAACTGAAATCCCTTCAACAACACCATTTCTCCTCGAACCATCTGTTGACCCAAAAATATGCTCTAGGCTCAACATGGTGTTTTACACAATCATGGCTCCATAAACGTCCCTTGGTGATATGGTTCCAATTGAAGACAGTGGCGGGGGTCATAGTTACTATGGACTATGCCCTTGAAATAATATTAGTTGACTAACTTCAGGGGGTTATGAACCCTCCCACATCATTTGTTCCTCATGTCAAGACTATTCGGTTCAGGTTTCATGAGCTAAGCACACAATTTACAAGAATTTTAACGTTGGCCCACTTCGCCTGTCACTAGGCGGGTCCCTTGGGGATGGGGTCCTTTCACAAAGGATAAGATGAATTCTGGTCACCATTTGGGAAATACAATGCTTCTATATTGTAGTGATCAAGACAAGCTTTCCCATGGGCTATCATGAGCCTGATACCAAGTCTGTATGACCCCGTACATAGGACACAAAGTTGGCGTCACCTGAATGTCCAATACCAATAGCTATGGCTTCCTAGTATGATTCTGTTCAGATTATTTTTTCAAAAGGAAAATCAGACCCATACATGGTGTAGGGAATTGCGATACCTTTCCAATAGTATATCTCGTGCTTGGTATCGACCCCCGTTTGGTAAGAACGAGCTTTCATAAGTTCATGACCAATTTCAGACACTAGATTGGTTGTAGTGATTCAGGGTTTAACAATTGTTGGTAAAGAGTTTTAAATCAGAGAGTCAGTGATTCCATGTTGTAATAGACTAAAAGAAATTTCCAACGGCTCCTCACTTACCTCATTCTGACCTCATATGGCCCGGTTAGAGCTGTCACAAGTTGGTCAATTATTTCGGGCAAAGGGGGGCAACCAGCTCGCATGGAAGGGTTTCATGATAGCTAAAAAAACCATTTATGTCCCCAACATAGAAATCTATGGCCACCTCGTTGAATTACTAATCAATGCCTTTCCGACGGTACCTCATTTGCCTCGATTGGATATCGTATGGTGATTTGGTACCTTTCGAAAGATTGGGTGTCATGTGGGCCCACCAGCAAGTGAGAGGTTGTAAGTGGTCACTATTCCAGGCCGGAATTGAGGGTTGAGATGGCATTATTTCAGATTGGTGACGACATATTCTGGATGGGCTCATTGAGACCTTTCCAATGAAGTGCCCTGCATCCAATTCAGACTTTGTCTCACCTGGCAACCTTTTTGGGGCTAAGTCAGCAATAACAAGGTCAAAGTCAAAGTCAAACATTGACTTGAACAGTTTTCAAGGAATATTAAAACATAATTAGAAAAAATTATAAAAAATTTCAGAAATTTTGGAAAATTGAGGAGGGGAAATGCAACCTCCCTCATGCAATTTTGGGAATTTTATTTTTTGAAAAAATAAAAAATACAAAACCTCCCCTCTCCCCTCTCTCAAGCCATTTTGACAGTTTGGCCAAGGGGAGAGGGAACTTTGCATTAGGATTCAATGGAAATAGAAGGAGGCCTCCTGACAGCAGGTGAAACTTTGTATTGGGCATCCAACCAATACCATGCAACAATATTCAGACATTGAGCCAGGTAAACCTCTGTCAATCCTAATTCAAAAGGAAAAAAGCTTACTAGTTATGATGAAATTTTGCATAGAAGAGTGTTATTCCTGCCTTCAGGATGATTGTCTCAGTGTTGGTTTAGATTTCAAGTTTATTGCCGGTTCAGATGTCATGTTTGTTGGTTGATGAATTCAATTAGTTTTGTGTGTGCAAAAGATTCAAAGGGGAGGGGATTCAAACCCCTCTTGGGCACCAGGCCCAAGCCTCCATGGCCCCTTTATATATTTAATTTTCTGAGTTGGGATGAAATTATAGGCCTGTGCATGGCCATTTGTAGGCCCTGGGATTTGAAACCCTACCCCCTCCCTTTTCCTTTTCTCAGAATTTCCCAGAAAACCCTAGAAACAAAAAAGGAGGGGAGGGGGTTTGAATCCATGACCTCTCATCCCTTAACTATTGAAAAAAAACTCATTTGTCAAAAATTAATTTTTGGGGGTGGTTGGCCACCTGCCCACCACCACCAACCCCTTACCGCCTCCACCTCTACACTATCCACCACCTCGGCCTCCACCTGCATGCACCAGACCCGACCTCCACTAGCTTGTGTGCAGGATTCGCCTTCTCAACCCTCTCCCAAAACCCCGACTCCTCCTCCTCTCCACTCGGCTCTCTCCTCCATGCAGGAAACACTCACCTCTGCTAGAACAAGCACCACTTCCTCCCGTGCATGCCCTCCTCTTCCCATCACCTCTGTGCATGGTATTTCCCCTGATCCCTCCTCCCTTGTGCACGCGAAACCCCAACATGTCCTCTCCTCCACGCACAAACCCAACCACCAGATCACACTTCCTCCCCTTACCCCCTCTTCTCTCCCCCCACAACCCTCCACTGCCTCGTCTACACTCCCCTTATTCCCCTCATCCCTCTCCCCCATGCGCACTCTCCCAAACCTCCCCCCTTCCTCCCAAATGTGCGCAGAACCACCAGAACCGCATTCCTACTCCTACCCCCTACTCCTCCTCACCATCGTGCCGAACCCTTCCCTCTTTCTCGTTTCCCCTTCCATATCCCTCTGTGCGTACAACCCTCAGCCTACTCTCCCAAACCGCACCTCCATGTGCGCACCAGTCCCCCCAGCTGCACCAAGTCCACCTCCGCACCCATTCTCCAACCACTCCTCCCAAACCACCCATCCGCGAGATCCTTTTGCGCCTGACCATGATCACATGGGTGACTAGGGGTGTCGAGTAGAGGGGCTGTAGTGCGGGGCTTCATTTTAAATTTTAATTTGTTATATAGTTTTAATTTTATACAGTTTAATTTGTTATTTAAATATTTTAAATTTATTATTTAGTTTAATTTTTTTTTATTATATATATATATATATATATATATATATATTATTAATATATATTTTGTATATATATATTCAATAAAATCATTATTAGAAAATATAATAAAGTTGATTTTTTTTTAATAAACTTTATTTATATATGTTTAGACTATATAATAAAATTTAATTCCCCCCCCCCAAGGGTCACTGGACATATTAATTGCATAACTTCACCATACGGAGGCCGATTTTCTCCCATGAATAATTGAAATTACCAGGGCGAAGTCTAGAATGCATCCATAGCATTCACCTCTGCAAATTTAGCTTAGAATTTCAGTGGCATGTCCCAGAGCGACAGGGACTCATAATTGGCCCGATAAAGCATGCGTCGAAAGGAGGCCTAATTGGGGGGCCTCCGAAGCCAAATTAGGCCAGATGAGAAAAACCTATTTCAGCTACAGGTATGCAGGCCTATAGAATCCTGTCAATTTTGGTGTCCAACCCAATATGTTTCCCCAATTTCAAAATTTTCCCTGATCAGTCTCCTGATCGACTCTTTCCTGCGTACCTCCCCCGGGCCATATCTTAGTCATCCAGAGTCGGATTTGTGCCAAACGAAAGGAAGACGAAAGGTAGTAGACATAGATACAACATGGGTACAATAAAGAACATTTTTGTTAATTTTTGGTATAGGGTAAGAGCCTCTTGTTGGCGCGAGTTTGTTCAGACTAGGGTCCTTCTCAAGTTACCAACAGAAGGCAGCATGTAGTCTAGAGCGCTGGCATTTTCATCCCCTTCGAAGAGAAGAAGTCTCACCCAAAGCGTTGTTGAGACAGATAGATAGGGAAGGGCAAGGAGAAGTATATAGAAGATCCATAGAGTACTCGGAACTCACTTCAATTCTTGCGCAACCAACATTATCAGATCAGAAACATCTAAATGTAAGAACAAAAACTACTGGTGTTGCGAGTACCAGTTAACCATAAGAGAAACAATTATAACTCATAAGCTATACAGAAAGACTGAAACACATAAGCAACCATGTAAAGACACATCATATTTGAAAATTTAATTCTTCTTCATATCATCGTCAAAGATCTTTCTTACATTACAAACTCAGCATTACATAGGAAGTACAGTACAAACTCTTGGCTCCAGACCTCAGCCACAGAAACCTGATTTCCCAGCCAGTAGGTCACGTTCATTATAAACTCTACTCTTCTTGATTTACAACAAAACCTTGGACAATGCCCATGGACTTGGCTCTGATTGACACAACTCAACTTAACAACATCAACTAATGACCAAAAATGAATGAGCGAACTAATCAACCCACCAAACAATCAGCCCTTTTTCAATTATATTCTGTCCTATGTATAGCTGGGTTATGTCTTCTTGTTTGGCTTGCACCTCTTCTTGTTCTGTTGCAACTGTTTGTTGTTTAGTTGGTGTTGTGCTGGCTTCTGCAACTATTTTCTGTTGTTCTTCCTTCTGGCCTCTGATGGAGGTTGCATGACCAACACTTGCACAATTCTTCTAAAAAATGAAGGGCCCAACAAGCTCCGACCACAATCCTTGAATCATCCTCGAGTCAAGCACTTGGTTCCTTCACATTCTCTAGGAGGAATTGTTGCTTTCCCTAATCCGGCTTTTTTTCTTCTTTGAACTCTTCTGTTTGTGTCTTTTCTTCCTTCATTTCTTCAAACAAAGGGCCCAACACCTCTCAAGGTTTAGGCCCAGGTGGTCCCTTCACCAAAACAAGCCCAAATCGAAGCCATGCTTCGACCATCTCACAAGGAAACTTATAGGCAAAAAAGGGGGAGTACAATCAGGTATGCAAAAGTGCCCAAAAAACGAGAATTTACTTACTTACAAGGCCAAATCCCTAATGCCCCTTGCCCTCCTAAGAAACTCAACAATTTCCCCACACCTTGGGTCTTCATCCCGGTGAATCCGACAGCCATGGATGACCTGGTACTGTACTAAATGACCTCACCTACAACTGCAAAACATGGAAGCAATCAAAGAGCCTTTGGGATGGCACAAACCCCAAAGAAAAATGGTGATGTGGCACATTGATTTTGTCTTTTTTATGAAAAATGACTTTTTGTAATATGTAGTCTTGCATAAGTTTACTTTTGACATGTATACATTGTAATTAAAGGGTCAAATCAAATCTGATTTGATTCCCTTTTTGGATAAGGTTCTCTTTAGGATAAGATCCCTTTTGGATAAGATACCTTTTGGATAGGATTATTTTTTGAAAAAAGACAAAAAGACTTTAGGGTTGGTCCACTTGTGACTTTTCCAAAAGTGACAAGTGTCTTGTGACCTAACCCTAAGCCTTCACCTCTCCTTTATAAATAAGAGGGTTGGCATTGTAAAAAAAGGAGGATGAATATAGTAGCAAAGCTCTGCTGAAAGTTTCCAAGACTCTTTATGTGTGTGATACTTGTTAGATTTTATTTGTTGGATGTGTCACTTGTTGGTTAAGGGTTGAAGAGTAGAAGTAAATGTTTGTTATGTTAGCTATCTCCAGGAGGGATTGGTTAGCTAGGTGTTTGTTGTTTCTTCCTTGGGTTTAACTTGTTTGCTTTCATTTTCTAACGGCATGGTTTAACTTGTTTGATCTGTTTTAGTGCAGATTTTCTGAAGTGCTCAGTTGTTTTCAGCTTTAGCTAGTAGCTGGGAGTCCTAGGGCCCCTTAGGACAACCCTCAAATAAGATTCTTAGTTGGATATTCATACTTTCTTGCTTCCTTATTTCGTTCATGTATATTTCTGTCATGTTTTCCTATCATTAACCTTGCTGTCCTAAATATTAAAATTGGTCATTTTGGTCAATTTCCCCCCACGAGACAACCATCTTATTTGGATATTATATATCTTTTATGTGCAAATTTCTGTTACATTTAATTCAGTTTTTTCATATATAAATACAAAAATTTTGTTGTTTTCCTACAAGGACATAATCGGTCACCTACTATGTTTCTCCTAAGTGGTTAGGGACAACCCGAAGACCTATTTGAGGAAAAGCGGCTAGCAGAGAAGCGAAGAAAAAAATCAAATTTGATCAGTAAATGTACCTTATCATTCTCATATTCACGTTATATATCACTTGCACTCATCCCAAAAGTTTTGGCACACATACCCATGTTGATATGCTTTGTTTGTGTAGACATTTGAGTAGTTTACTTGTGAAATTATGTTCATAAAATTTGATCTATACTTGCATAGATAATCATCACAATTTATGAATTTCAAACACTAAACGTCCAATCCCCATACAAGGAATTAGTTGGGGCTTTCATGCACATGGCGACCTTGCCGCTCGCAAAGAGCCTCAACCCATTCCTTTGGGCTGAATGGTGTAATCGTTACTGGTAATTAGTTAATCTTGTCATATTTTCATTGTATAATTTTTCATTGACTAATCTACAGATGGATCACCCCTAAAGGGGCCATACAAAAATCAACAAGTTAAATACATGCTAAAATCCACAAAACACTTGAAAACAATTTAGGGGTCCGCCCCATACACTCAAAACAAACTTATACTATTTAGCTACATATATATACGTATTATTTAGCTGTGGAATATATGTCATATATCTATTTACTTGTTTTTTGTATATATTTTTAGATAGATTTCAAATTCAGTAACCAGGAGGCACGCTTGTGAAAGCAAGACATGACCTCACCATGTGGATGGCCTGGTATTTCATTTCAACAATTTCAATTTTATAGGATATTAAGAGTCAAAGCCAGGGAGTCTTCATCCAGAGCCCCTCCAAAGTTGTCTCATTAGTATAAATCGCATGGTCTTTCCTTAGTACCACACGATCAAGGAGTTGATTAGCTTAGCTTGGTTGGAACACTACTCTGCTTGGGTAATCTCAGAAAAAACTCCCTTTAGGGGGGTCTTGGGCCTCTTCCTTTTAGTAGGTATCCTTCTTCCATCCAAGCTGCTTTAAGAGCCCAGGAGCGTTAGTGACGAGAAGTGGCTAATCCCTACTTCTTTGAACTGCATGGGGCACTCTTGAACCTAACCATCGTGGTTTGCTAGGACTACTCTTCTTATACTAGTTGGCATAGTTCCATGATCTGTTTTCTTGATCGGGATAACCTTCAAAGCAGTGTGGTGGCCAAGGCATGTGTTAATAACAAAAAATCACCAATAAAATACATTTAAAGTCAACCTTTTGTCAGTCCACCCCTCACCCATGAACCAAAAACTAAATTTGTGAATACTTTCCCTTATATAATAGTTGTAACAACTTGTAAAAAGGTTGTTCATTCCCTTTTACAACCCCCTTTTTGATTTGACGATCTTCCGGGATCACCTCCTGGGTCACCCTGGGGGGTATCAAGCCATTTTGGGCTTGTTTCCCTATCTTAAAAGCTTCAAACAAATTTCTATTCACAATTTACAGCCAACTAAAAGGACTTGAATGTATCTTTTAAGCTCACGTTTCACCCTTGTTTTTCACTCTTTCACTTGAGTCATCCATTGGTTAATTGTCCAGGACACCGGTTTACCCCGAGGACCCATTCTGGGCCATTTTCCAATGCTTTAAGGGACTGAAAAACTCATTGTTCTCTTTATTTAGTTCGTTGTCCAAAAAATAAACAAGCTTATTTTCATCCTATTGTCCATAATTTTCATCCCCTAGGCCATTTTGGCCATCCAGGAAGCTGAGGGAGGACAACACCCATGGTGGGTGGTCTTGAGAATGACTTCATGTAAGTCTTTCACCTCTCCTTTTTCCCCTTCATTACCACCTCATGAGAAGGACCATTTGGGGTGCGGGTAGTCTCTGCCTCGTGCCGAGCTATGTAAAATGTTGTAACCATATTCACAGCCAGATAGGTCGGATCTGTCTCAACAAACAGATTTTTCTTATAACACGTCTCCTTTTTCTGGCGACCATACTGGGGAGATTGCAATTCTCTTTATTTTTTATCGTATCCCAAACTTGTACTGAGTATTGGACCCAAATTGTTTGGGGTATTTTTCCCACTTATTGACAAAAGTTTGTGGCAAGGTCCTTCAGGGATCTTGTGGAATTTTCTTTGGTACTTGTTATAGTTCAGTTCCATTTCAAGTTTTTTTGCATCTGGGACTCATAAATACCATCGAGTTTTCTTTCCTTTTGCCTTGTCTGTGTCCGATTCTACTTGTTCGAACTCATGTGGGAAGTTATAAATATGTCATACTTTACCTTCCACTTTGAGAAGACAGAAAACAAATCTTTGTTTATAGTTAGGTTAATCTATATCGTTTTAGAAAGAGTATGGTTGTTGGTGTGATATATCTCTTGTAATCAAAGTACTTAATTGATCCGTTTGCAAGATAGCAGGCTGGAAGCATCCTAAGACTAGGGAAACAATGTCCCCCAGGAATACAAGAAGTCAAAGTTCGCAAAAGAAAACAAGTAGTGAGACACATACATATGGGAAACCATGGAAATGCGTTACACCTGCCGTGTGAGCTGAGTCACCCTCTTCCTCTTCTCCTATTCAAATCCCTTCACTAAATAAATATTTATTCAATTCAACAACAATTAATAATCCTCAGGTTCTTCCTCTAGTAATTCCAACAACTGTTGGTGTCCCTCCCATAGTTGTTCCAATGGCAATGCCATGGAAACCTTAGACTCATTTGAGGTTGATCCGACCTCTTCATGACATACTTGCAGATTCCCCAAACATGCTTCCTAAGTTTAGTGGCACTGGTACATTGAGTGTTGAGGAACATATACAAAATTTCTATGATGCATTAACACTCATGGACATAACAATTCCCGATGTCATCATTAGACGTTTTGTAAGAACCTTTGAGGGTGAAGCAGTGAGATGGTATCACTTGCTTCCCAATGATAGTATCCCAGATTGGGACACTATGATCTAAGAATTCAAGAAACATTTCCAAGGGGCAGATGATGTGGCTTCTCTACTCAGGGATTTCACAACCATATCCATCCATGAGGGGGAGCAAATTCAAAAAATTAATCAACGCTTCACCTCGACCTTTAATTAGATCCCAAATACTTCCCAAACATCTGGGAATAATTTGTTCCATTACTACATGACCGTTATGATTCCAAATGTAAGGTATATATTGAAAGATAAATCAATACAAACTTTAGAGGTGACCAAGGTTAGTGCCCTAGAAATTGAGAGAAACATGGAGGAATCCGGTATGATTCCCTCACCTTTAGCGCAACCCCATTTTAACGAGAGGCCTAGGAATGAGGTACCTCGAAATGAGGGCCCTTGGTATGAACCTCCACCTGCACAAAATTCGAGGATTGAAGAAAGGGAAAGTTCTGAAATGCTCAAGTTGTTAATGAACATGAACAACCAAATACTTTCCCTTAATCAAAAGGTGAATGACTTGCCGTTTACTGCTCCTGCGAGGCAAAGGCCTCCTTTCCCTGCTACAACTCCTCCTAGGCAACATGTTGATGAGGTGGATTGGTGAAACCTTTGCCAAGACTTCCATGATCCTGAGTATTGTTACTCGTAGACACGTCACTTGGAATTGTCTAAAACTGGCAAAGCCCCTCTACCTCCAGTGAAAAACAAGCTTGCATCCACTTCCCAAAATGACCAAGTTAACATGGAAGATTCAATTCCTTTTGATGAGGATCCTCTTGCTTTCAGAATCTTTGCTATAGAAACTAGGAGTTAGGCCCCTAAAACCAGTCCGCAAGGGGTGGAAGGGACCAAAATTGATCCTAAGGACAATGAAAAAGGCAAACTTCCCGCGAATGGTAGATTACCTTCCTCTACAAGGAACAGGGTTCCGTGGACTCCAAACAAGGTAAATTTGCCTAATAATCCACCACCCTGTTTCCCAACACTGGTACCTTATAACGTTGTTGAAGATCTAGCGAAGGTCCCTACCCACGTGAAATTATTAGATTCTCTTAGAACACCTGCTTAGTTTGAAAACCTTTCACGTGTTCTACAAGAACCTCCTACTCCACGAATGGAACAGAGAGATCCTCTTTCCAAAGAGTCCTCTTCTCAACCTAAGGAAGGATATGGTGTTATTGATTTAGACCATGGGGTTCCTCCTTTCTATATATCAGTTTTTATTTCTGATTTTGTGCTCCATAACTGTGTCATTGACACAAGGGCAAGGCACAATGTCATGCCCCTTTGAGTCATGAGAAGACTGGGTCTTGAATGCATAGGCCCATGTAAATATCTGTTAGCTTTGGATTCAAGGACTGTAGAAACCATTGGTTACATCAAGGACATCTCCATTATTTTCAACCAATCTCCAGATGTGAGCATGCTCATAAACTTGATGGTAGTAGATATACTTGAAGAATATGGCATGCTTTTAGGGAGGGAGTGGTCCACCAAAGTAAAAAAGGGTTGTTACTTCATGGAATGAACCCACTTCACCTTTCCTCATAAAGGTGGTGAAGTTGTCATTAGGAGGGAGCCAAAATATTGAGAGCAGGTTGTACTTGCTTCCTACAATACAAAACATGTGTCTTTTCAAGATATAGGGATGGGTACGTACACTGTGTTTTCTAAGGAAGATGCACATGTCCCTCCTTCTGAATTGGAAGAAATGGCGTGGAGTATGGATTTTGACGGTGCTAAATCCAAGCATGGCTCTGGGGCTGGGGTCCTTTTGTGTGATCCCAAGGTGAAGGAAATCCCTTTCTCTTTTCGATTAGAATTCCCTAACATTAATAATATGGATGAATCTGAAGCATTAGTTCAAGGCCTCCAAAAGGCCTTAGACTTAGGAATTTTCCATTTGTTGGTAAGAAAAGATTCTGAATTGGTTGTGAATCAAATTAGAGGTAAATATGAAGTTCATAACCCACGTCTCAAACAATACCACTGAAGGGATAAGGAACTTATTGAGAAGTTCTTATCTTTCAACATTCAATCTATACCTAGGGCCGCAAACCACGTAGCTGATACTTTGGCCTTGGCTGGTTCTTGCTTCACTTTGGATTTCGTAAGGTCTATCAAAGATATAAAGGTCCAAATTTTACATAGACTTGCGTTACTTGATAATGTTGACTCTTGGCAAGTTTTTGATACTGACGAACAAATCTGTAGATTCCTTCAAAGCAAGGAGGAATTCAAATATTTATATATCAATCATGAGTTGGAAGAGGAAACCGGGGACAAAATCCAATTGAAGACAAATAAGATTCCCCTTGGTTTGTCTGTACTGGAATCCATGTTTGATTCCAATGATGGCACTACCTATGCACCTAGTATTGACAGTGAATCTATTAGGAAGGTGCGGGAAGCCATCCCTATAAACGTGGGAACTGAGAAAGATCCAAAACTAGTATATATGGGGTCATAGTGTTCTCCTTTCAAGATTTCTCAATTCATGGAACTCTTCATAGAGTTCAAAGATGTTTTTGCTTGGTCCTACTAAGATCTCGAGGTTTTCGATATGTAGGAGATAGTCCATGCCATACCCATAATCCATGATTCAAAACCTTACAGATAGAGACAAAGAACGAACAACCCTACTTTGGAACAAACTATTAAATCTGAATTAGACAAGATGGAAGCATCCAGGGTCAAATAGCATGTACGTTACTCTTAATGGGTATCTAAATTGGTTCTCGTTAGGAAGAAAAATGGTGATATTCGTTTGTGTGTCGACTTTCGACATTTGAATAAGGTGTCCATAAAAGGCAACTACCCTGTTCCACCAATGGAAGAGATGCTCCAACAAGTCTTTGGGTCTCAAATGATGTCCCTTTTAGATGGTTTCTCCGGTTACAATCAGATAGCCCTGAAGCCTTCCGATAGTTACAAAACCACCTTCACTACGCGTTGGGGCACATATACATATAACAAAATGCCTTTTGGCTTGATTAATGTTGGGAACACCTTTCAACATGCCATGACCATTTCTTTCAAAGACTTATTGGGTAAGATGATTGTTGTCTACTTCGACGATCTCACAGTCTTTTCCAAAGAACGAAGTAGTCATTTTTATCACCTCAGGTAGGTTCTTCTTAGATGTCGTAAATTTGGCATATCTTTAAATCCTAAGAAGACCATTTTCGGTGTTATGGAGGGAAACGTTTTGGGTCACATCATCTCTCGAGAAGGTGTCAAATTTGATCCCGAGAGAGTGGTAGCAATAAAAAAGCTTCCCTTACCTACTAATAAAAACGAAATGCAATCTTTCTTTGGAAAGAGAAACTTCCTGAGATGCTTCATTCCTGATTTTGCCCAAGTAGTCAAACCTCTAAATCAACTTATGAAGAAGGACATTCGGTTCAAATGGGACCCCCCTACTCATCAGGATTTTGAATCCATTGATTCTACCCCTCTGTTAATCAGTCCTAATCCGTCTAAGGACTTTGTCATGTACACTAATTCATCATAGGAGACAATTTTTGCAATCTTATTTCAAAACGATCATGAGGAAAATCTTAGGCCAATCACCTTTGTAAGCCAAAATTCGAAGACACACCAACTAAACTATTATACATTGGAGAAACATGGTTATTCTTTGTATAAAGCCTTGGAACAATTTTGACATTACATCCAAGGATACAAAGTTCAGGTTTTTGTGCCTACATCTCTCTGAGTCACTTCCTTGAATCAAACTGAATTGCATAGTAAGTGGTCCAAATGTATCAAGCACATGAAAGAGTACGCATTGGAAATTAAATCGACAAAAATTATAAGGGGGACAGGGCTGGCTAAATTGCTAACCCAATCCCACCCCTCGGTCATAGCTGAACCACCTCAAGTAGATGACTTGATTGCTTTTGAAGAACTGGTTAACGAAACCGAGTTAGCCTCACAACCATGGTATGGGCCTATCATATATTTTCTAATCAATTGTGTGTGCCCACCAGACATGGATACTAAAGCCAAAAGAACACTTCATTTACAAGTTGTCTGATATGTTTTACAGGACCAAATCCTTTACCTAAGAAACCTTGATGGGGTTTTGTCACGATGCTTGACTCCTGACCAAGCCCAAATGGCACTTGAACAATGCCATTCTTGGGTTTGTGGAGGTCAATTTTCAGCCAAAACCACTATAACAAAAGTTTTACATGCAGGTTAATTTTTTCCTTCACTCCAAAAAGATGCCCATTTACTAGTGCGAAAATGTGAATCTTGCCAATGCTTCACTGGGAAGAAAAAGTTAGCTGCCTTGCCTCTTAGGCCTATTGAAGTCCAAGCCCCTTTCACAAGATGGGGCATGGAATTTATTGGGCCAGTTTCACCGCCTTCCAGCACTGTTCACATATTCATCTTAACAACTATCGACTACTTTACAAATTGGGTTGAAGCAATTGCTCTTAGGAATGCCACGAGTCAACAGGTGGCATAATTCATTGAACATAACATTTTATCCCGTTTTGGAACCCCTGCTGAGATATTAACTGATAATGGATAAGATTTCATGTATGATGTCATGCTCCACCTTGGTGTTACATATGTCATCCAACTTTTTCAATCTTCCACCTATTGCCCCCAAGGTAATGGATTGGCCAAATCCACAAATGAAAATCTGATTCAGATCCTTAAGAGGACAGTCAAGGATAACAAATGTGATTGGCACACAAAGATAAAATTTATTTTTTGGGTTGATCGTATAACCCCTAAGACATCAATGGGTCAAAATCCTTACACTCTGGTGTATGGAGCCCCTGCCGTCCTACCCGTTCAATTACAAATTCCATCCTTGAGGTTGACTATTGCTGAGGCAGAAGATGATTTCCAACCTTTACAACATCGTTTAGACACACTCATCAAACTAGAAGAGGTAAGAAAGGACACATTCCAACACCTCCAAAATAAGCAAGACATTGTTAAACATTCCTTCGATAAAATATCCACAATGGTAAATTACAAAGTAGGATATGATGTCTTAATGTGGGACAAAGCACATGAGGCCCCATCCAAACATTTCAAGTTTGATTCTTTATGGTTGGGTCCTTACACAATCTATGAGGTTTTAGGGACAAATGATTTCAGATTAAAATCCTTGGATGGCGAACCACTTCAATTCCTCGTGAATGGTCGTCACCTAAAGTTATTTTACTCCTGAGAGACCTCGTCATCTTGTACATAAGTCACCACTTGTTCTTTTTCTGTTTGTATGTATTCATTGTTGCTTATTTTCCTTCTTGTATGTATTTGATGCCTTTTTTATGCTTGTATATATCCCCTTGGTTTCAATCTTGAGCCTTTTTTCCTGCTTGATTTCAATTTTGAGTCTTTTTGCTTGTTTGGTTTTGATTTTGGAGTATAAGCCCCTTTTTTATTTTTTCCCTTAGTTTTTGTCTTTTTCATTTTTAGTGTCGTAGGTTGTCTTCTTTTGGTTTGTTTGGTGTTCAATGGGAAGGGTATTTTTCTTATTGTTGGATGGCTGTTTGAAAAGAATGAACTCCTAGGATCCCTTTTATCATGCTTGGAATTTTGGGAAACTATGTCTTAATGTCATCTTAAATAGGAGTAAAACTGATTGTTGTTTAATCAAAGTTAGCGGGGAAAGTCTAAGGAGGTAGCATATCATTCTCTGGGGAAGCTGAAAACCATGATGGCATAATGGCTTACATAGCTATGTGATTGCAACTGCACTTTACCTGACCACCTACAATTTGATTTTTTCCAAGAAACGATCGTTTTTCCTACAAAGTTCCATCACTTGTGAGCACTTGATATTTCAACACCTACTTCCAAAGGTTTTTATATTTCTTTACTCCCTTGTTTGACTGGTTTGCTTGCTAGTTTTTCTCCAGTGGGTCTCTAATTTCAAAAAATCCCCATTTTAATGTTTGTGTGTCGAGAATCGAAGGTATGCATGAGACTTTGTGTTGAGTGAAGGTTCACCTTAAGAATTGATTCTTAAATTTAAACCATAATCCAGGTGAGGGACCCGTGTCACTCGGGCCATATTTCTCAACAAAACCCGGGTCATTATTCCCATTCTTCTATCTTATGTGAATCTCAGTATAAATTCTGCTGTATATATTTACTGTACTGCTTTCATTCTTCGGTTATCCCTAATGTGAATAATGGTCCTTATACTACAATTGAATCCCCCCCCTCACCCACATCGGTCACTTTGAAAGTATAAATTTCCACCGAGTATTATCTCCTATCACACGGGTGATCCCATTGTTCTACATGATTTGGAAGGAATTTCTCCTCCAACACCAAAAATGTTGACCCAAAAATTTGCTCTGGGCTCAACATGGTGTTTTACACAATCATTGCTCCACAAAATTCCCTTGGTGCTATGGTTCCAGTCGAAGACAGTGGCAGGGGTCATAGTTACTATGGCCTTTTACCTTGAAAGAGTATCATTTGGCTAACTTCAGGGTGTTTTGAACCCTCCCACATCATTTCTTCCTCATTTCAATACTGTTCAGTTTAGGTTTCATGAGCTAAGCACGCAGTTTACAAGAATTTTAACGTTGGCCCCCTTCGCTTGTCAATAGAAGAGTCCCTTGGGGATGGGGTCCTTTCACAAAGGATGAGATACTTTTTGGTAAAAATTTGGGAAATATAATTCTTCCATAGTGTAGGGATCAATAAAATATTTCCAATGGGCTATCATGAGCTTAATACTGAGTCCTTATGACCCCGTACAAAGGACGCAAAGTTAGCGTCACCTGAATGTCCAAAACCAATAGCTATAACTTCCTGGTCTGATTTTGTTCAGATTATTTTTTCAAAAATAAAATAAAATCCATAAATGGTGTAGTTCAGTGTGATACCTTTCCAATGGTATATCTCGTGCTTGGTTTCAACCTTGGTTGGTAAGAATGAGCTTTCACAAGTTCATGACCAATTTCAGACACCATATTGGTTGCAATGCTTCGGGGTTTAAAAATTGTTAGTAAAGAGTTTTAAATTAGAGCTTTAATGATGCCACACTGTAATATACTCAAATAAATTTCCAACGACTCATCAATTGCCTCATTTTGACCACGTATGGCCCAGTTAGAGCTATCACAAGTTGGTCAATTATTTCAGGCAAAGAGGGGAAACCAACTCGCATGGCAGGGTTTCATGACAACTAAAATAGCCATTGATGTACCCATCACACAAATCGATTGCCACCTTGTCGAAGCACTCATTGATACCTTTTTGATGGTACCTCATTTGCCTCGATTGGATATTGTATGGTGATTTGGCGCCTTTCGCAAGATTAGGTGTCATGTGGGCCCACCAACAAGTCAGGGGTTTTAAGCTGCCACTGTTTCAGGCCAAAATTGAGGGATGAGGTGGAATTATTTTAGATTGGTGATGGAATATTCTTGACGGGCTCATCGAGATATTTCTAACGATGTGCCATGTGTGCAATTTTGACTCTATCTCACCTGACAACCTTTTTGGGGCTAAGTCAACAACAACAAGGTCAAAGTCAAACTTTGACTTGCATAGTTTTTAAGGAATATTAAACAATAATTGGAAGAAATTATAAAAAATTTCATAAATTTTGAAAAATTGAGGAGGGGACACCCAGCCTCCCTCATGCAATTTTGGGAATTTGATTTTTTTAAAATATTAAAAATACAAAACCTTCCCTCTCCCCTCTCTCAAGTCATTTTGACATTTTGGCCAAGGGGAGAGGGAGCTCTACAACAGGCTTCAATGGAAGCAAAAGGAGGCTTCCTGGTAGCAGGTGAAACTCTATATTGGGCATCCAACCAACACCATGCAACAATATTTAGACATTGATCTAGGTAAATCCCCGTTAGTCCTAATTCAAAAGGAAAAAAGCTTGCTGGTTGTGGTGAAATTTTGCATAGAAGAGTGTTATTCCTGCCTTCAGGATGATTGTCTTAGTGCTAGTTTATATTTCAAGTTGATTGCTGGTTCATATGTCACGTTTGCTGGCTGCTAAATTCAATTATTTTTGTGTGTGAAAAATATTGAAAGGGGAGGGGATTTGAACCCCCCTTGGGAACGAGGCCCAAGCCTCCATGGCCCCTTTAGAGATTAAAATTTTTGAGTTGGGATGAAATTGTAGGCCTGTTCATGGCCATTTGTAGGCCCTGGGCTTTGAACCCCAACCCCATCCTTTTTCCTTTGCTTAGAATTTCCCAGAAAACCCCATAAATCAAAAAGGAGGGGAGGGGGTTTGAACCCATGACCTCCCGTCCCTTAACTATTGAGAAAAACCCATTTGTCAAAAATTAATTTTTGGGGGTGGTTGGTCACCCGTCCACCACTCGGGCACCACCACCACCCCTTCACCACCTCCACCTTTGCGCTATTCACCACCTCAACCTCCACCTACATGCACTAGAACTGACCTCCATTAGCCTGCACGCAACCTTCCCCTTCTCGACTCTCTCCCAAAACCTCGACTCCTCCTTCTCTCCACTCGGCTCCCTCCTCCATGCAAGCATTCCTCACCTCTTCCAGACCAACCACCACTTCCTCCCATCACCTCTGCGCATGGTATTTCCCCTGCTCCCTCCTCCCTTATGCATGCGACACCCTAGCATCTCCTCTCCTCTGCGCGCAAACAGAACCACCATATCACATCTCCTCCCCTTAACCCCTCTCCTCTCCCCCCACAACCCTCTACTGCCTCGTCTACACTCCCCTTATTCCCCTCCCCTGCGCGCACACTCCCAAACCACCCCCCTTCCTCCCACCTATGCGCAGAACAACCAAGCCTACATTCCTACTCCTACTCCCCACTCCTCCTCACCACCACACCCAAACTTTCCCTCTTTCCCGTTTCCCATTCCATTTCCCTCTGAGCGTACAACCCTTAGCCTCCTCCCCCAAACCCCACCTCCGCGCGTGCACTAGTCCCCCCAACTCCACCAACTCCACCTCCATGCCCATTCTCAAACCACTCCTCCCAAAACACCCATCCGCGGGCTCCTATTGCGCCCGACCATCATCACATGGGTGACCAGGGGCATCGGGTAGAGGGGCTGTAGTGTGGGGCTTTGTTTTAAATTTAAATTTATATTTAAATTTGTTATACAGTTTTAATTTTATATAGTTTAATTTGTTATTTAATTTTTTTAAATTTATTATTTAGTTTTAATTTTTGTTTTATTATATATATATATATTTTGTATATATATTCAATAAAATCATTATTAGAAAATATAATAAAGTTAATTTTTTTTTTAATAAATGTTATTTATATATGTTTAGACTATATAGTAAAATTAAATCCCCCCCCTCCTAAGGGTCACTCGACATTTTAATTGCATAACTTCACCATACAGAGGCTGATTTTCACCCTTGAATAGTCGAAATGACCGGAGCAAAGTCTAGAATTCATCCATAGCATTCATCTCAGAAAATTCAGCCCATAATTTTAGTGGCATGTCCCAGAGTGACAGGGACTCATTATTGGCACGATAAAGCATGCACCGGAAGGAGGCCGAATTGGGGGCCTCCGAGGCCAAATTGGACCGGATGAGAAAAACCAATTTTATATATAGGTATGCAGGCTTGTAGCAGCATGTAAATTCTAGTTTCCAGCCTATAATGTTTCCCCAATTTCAAAAGTTTCCCTGATCAGTGTCTCGACCGATTCCTTCCTGCGTACCTACCCAGGGCCATATCTTACTCATCCAGAGTCGGATTTGTGCCAAATGAAAGGTAACGAAAAGGTAGAAGACATAGATACAACATGGGTACAATAAAGAATAGTTTTGTGGATGTTTGTTTCAGGGGAAGCTCTCAATGTTTATTCCTAGGGGGTCCCTTCACCAAAACAAGCCCAAATCGAAGCTATGCTTTGGCCAACTCACAGGGAAACTTATAGGCAACAAAGGGGGGGTATAATAAGGTATGAAAAGTGCTTGAACAATGGGCATTTACTTACTTACAATGAACAAATCCCAAAGGCCACTTTCCCTCCTAAGTAACTCAACAATTTCCCCACACATTGGGGCTTCATCCCGATGAATCCGACAGCCATGGATGGCCTGGTACTATACTAAATCACCTCACCTACAGCTGAAAAACATGGCAGAAATCAAAGAGCCTTTGGGATGGCACAAATCCCGAAGGAAAATGGTGATGTGGCACATTGATTTGTCATTTTATGAAAAATGACTTTTTGTAATATGTAGTCTCGCATAAGTTTAATTTTGGCATGTATACATTGTAATTAAAGGGTGAAATCAAATCTGATTTGATTCCCTTTGGATAAGGTTCTTTTTTGGATAAGATCCCTTTTGGATAAGATAACTTTTGGATAAGATTACTTTTTGAAAAAAGACAAAAAGACTTTAGGGTTGGTCCACTTGTCACTTTTCCAAAAGTGACAAGTGTCTTGTGACCTAACCCTAATCTTTCACCTCTCCTTTATAAATAAGAGGGTTGGCATTGTAAAAAACGGAGGATGAATATAGTAACAAAGCTTTGCTGAAATTTTCCAAGACTCTTTGTGTGTGTGATACTTGTTAGATTTTAGTTGTTGGATGTGTCACTTGTTGGTTAAGGGTTGAGGGGTAGAAGTAAATGCTTGTTATGTTAGCTATCTCCAGGAGGGATTGGTTAGATAGGTGTTTGTTGTTGCGTCCTTGGGTTTAACTTGCTTTCTTTCATTTTCTAACATCTTGTTTTAACTTGTTTGATGTGTTTTATTGAAGATTTTCGAAAGTACTCAATTGTTTTCATCCTTAGCTAGTCGCTGAGAGTCCTAGGCCCCCTTAGGACAACCCTCAAATAAGATTCTTAGTTGGCTATTCATACTTGTTTGCTTCCTTATTTTGGTCATGTTTTCCTATCATTAACCTTGCTGTCCCAAATAGGAAAACTTGGCATTTTGGTCAATTCCCCCCCACGAGAAAACCATATTACTTGGTTGTTATATATCTTTTATGTGCAAATTTCTATTACATTTAATTCAGTTTTTTCATATATAAATACTAAAATTTTCGTTGTTTTCCTACAAGGACATAATCGATCACCCACTTTGCTTCTCCTAAGCGATTAGGGACCACCTAAAGACTTGTTTGAGGCAAAGGGGCCAACAGGGCAGCGAAGAAAAACATCAAATTTGATCGGTAAATCTACCCAATCACTCTCATATTCACTTTATATATCACTTGCACTCATCACAAAATTTTTGGCACACATACCCATGTTGATATGCTTTGTTTGTGTAGACAACTTGAGTAGTTTACTTGTGAATTTATGTTCGTAAAATGTGCTCTATACTTGCATAGATAATCATCACAATTTATGAATTTCAAACACTAAACTTCCAATCCCCATACAAGGAATCAGTTGGGGCTTTCATGCACATGACGACCTTGCCGCTCACAAAGAGCCTCAACCCTTTCCTTTGGGTTGAATTGTGTAATAATTACTTGTAATTAGTTAATCTTGTCATATTTTCATTGTATAATTTTTCATTCACTAAGTTACAGGTGGCTTCCCCTAAAGGGACCATAATAAAATCAACAAGCTAAATACATACAAAAATCCGCAAAACACTTGAAAACAATTCAGGGGTTCACCCCATACACTCAAAACAAACTTATACTATTTAGCTACATACATATACGTATTATTTATCTGTGGCATATATGTGATATATCTATTTACTTGTTTTATGTATATAGTTTTAGATAGATTTAAAATTCAGTAACTAGGAGGCACACTTGTGAAAGCAAGACGTGACCTCACCACGTGGATGGACTGGTATTTCATTTCAACAATTTCAATTTTATAGGATATTAAGAGTCGACACCAGGGAGTCTTCATCGGGAGCCCCTTGGAAGTTGTCTCATTAGTATAAATCGAGTGGTCTTTCCTTAGTACCACATGGTTAAGGAGTTGATTGGCTTAGCTTGGTTGGAACACTACTCTGCTTGGGTAAGCTCAACAAAAACTCCCTTTAGGGGGGTCCTGGGCCTCTTCCTTTTCGCAGGTATCCTTCTTCCATCCAAGCGGCTTTAAGAGCCCGAAAGCGCTAGTGAAGAGAAGTGGCTAATCCTTGCTTCTCTGATGATCCAAGTGGATATCAATGGCCACCCACCTTTTCCAAATGGCTCAAAATATTTTTCTAACAATTCTGGCAATTTACTATTTTTAGCAGTTTTAACTTCCGAGGCCATTTGGAGGGCCTAAATGAAGGTTTTTCAGGATTGAGCTTCTCAATGATAGCCAAAGGAAAGACTCTTTGTGTGTGTGATACTTGTTAAATTTTAGTTGTTGGATGTGTCACTTGTTGGTTAAGGGTTTAGGGGTAGAAGTAAATGCTTGTTATGTTAGCTATCTTCAGGAGGGATTGGTTAGCTAGGTGTTTGTTGTCGCGTCTTTGGGTTTAACTTGCTTTCTTTCATTTTCTAACATATTGTTTTAACTTGTTTGATGTGTTTTATTGCATATTTTCTGAAGTACTCAATTGTTTTCAGCCTTAGCTAGTCGCTGAGAGTCCTAGGGCCCCATAGGACAACCCTCAAATAAGATTCTTAGTTGGCTATTCATACTTGTTTGCTTCCTTATTTCGATCATGTTTTCCTATCATTAACCTTGCCGTCCCAAATAGGAAAACTGGTCATTTTGGTCAATCTCCCCCCACGGGAAAACCATCTTACTTGGTTGTTATATATCTTTTATGTGCAAATTTCTATTACATTTAATTCATGTTTTTCATATATAAATACTAAAATTTCGTTGTTTGCCTACAAGGACATAATCGGTCACCTACTTTGCTTCTCCTAAACGATTAGGGACCACCTGAAGACCTGTTTGAGGCAAAGGGGACAACAGGGCAGCGAAGAAAACCATCAAATTTTATCGGTAAATCTACCCAATCACTCTCATATTCACTTTAGATATCACTTGCACTCATCACAAAATTTTTGGCACACATACCCATGTTCATATGCTTTGTTTGTGTAGACAACTTGAGTAGTTTACTTGTGAATTTATGTTCATAAAATGTGATCTATACTTGCGTAGATAATCATCACAATTTATGAATTTCAAACAGTAAACTTCCAATCCCCATACAAGGAATCAGTTGGGGCTTTCATGCACATGACGACCTTGCCACTCGCAAAGAGCCTCAACCCTTTCCTTTGGGTTGAATTGTGTAATAATTACTTGTAATTAGTTAATCTTGTCATATTTTCATTGTATAATTTTTCATTCACTAGGTTACAAGTGGCTTCCCCTAAAGGGGCCATAATAAAATCAACAAGCTAAATACACGCAAAAATCCGCAAAACACTTGAAAACAATTAAGGGGTTCGCCCCATACACTCAAAACAAACTTATACTATTTAGCTACATACATATACGTATTATTTATCTGTGGCATATATGTGATATATCTATTTACTTGTTTTATGTATATAGTTTTAGATAGATTTAAAATTCAGTAACTAGGAGGAACGCTTGCGAAACCAAGACATGACCTCGCCACGTGGATGACCTGGTATTTCATTTCAACAATTTCAATTTTATAGGATATTAAGAGTCGACGCCAGGGAGTCTTCATTGGGAGCCCCTTGGAAGTTGTCTCATTAGTATAAATCGAGTGGTATTTCCTTAGTACCACATGGTCAATGAATTGATTGGCTTATCTTGGTTGGAACACTACTCTGCTTGGGTAAGCTTAGCAAAAACTCCCTTTAGGGGGGTCCTGGGCCTCTTCCTTTTCGCAGGTATCCTTCTTCCATCCAAGCGGCTTTAAGAGCCCGAAAGAGCTAGTGATGAGAAGTGGATAATCATTGATTCTATGATGATCCAGGTGAATATCAATGGCCACCCACCTTTTCCAACTGGCTCAAAACAATTTTTTGACAATTTTGGCAATTTACTATTTTTAGTAGTTTTAACTTCCGGGGCCATTTTGAGGGCCTAAATGAAGGTTTTTCAGGATCAAGATTCTCAATGATATACAAAGGCATGATTGAGCCCCAAAAATTAATATCCTCAATGATACCTTTCCAATGGGCTATCATACGCCTAAAACGAAGATCGTATGCAAAAGTTACGACCCCGGGAAGTTGATGTACTAACTTACCCAAACGAGGCCCATATGACTTTTGGCACTTCATCTACTAGGGTTAGGTTTTTGGATGTCTAGGGTTTTTGGAATTCCTGTTTATTGTAAAAAGGCCTTCAGAGCCTCATTGTAATCATCTTCTTGTGAATGAGCGCAATTGTCACATCTCTTCTCATTGATAAGCCGCCACCATTCCAACAAGCTTGTTTTCGCTGCATTTTACAATTTCAACTTATTTCCTTATTGAATAGAAAACCAGTTTTACTGTATCTTTGTTATTTTGTGTTAAGCACCTATTAATAATCTATAGTCATCTCATTCTACTCATAAAATCCATATCAATGGTATCAGAGCGGTCTTCTTCTTGTCGTCTTAATGCATGTCCCCAACGAGGTCGGAGTACAAGGAGTTGGGTCTCGAGATTGTTTCTTTTGAGGAAAAAATCTCTCGCACACCCAAGCAAACTCTCATGGAAGGAGAAAAGAAAGATGATGGGACATGAGATCCTTTCAAACTGTTGATTGAGGAATCCCTCACGCAACAAAGGAATGAGATGATGGATAGTTTCGCGCAAATCCTTCGGCGACTACTAACAAGCGACACATCTTCTTCGAGCGGAGGTGCCACCTCCTTTAAGGTACAAATAAACTTCAATATTCCTATATTTGAAGGTCAAATAGATGCAAATGCTGTAGACAAGTGGTTGAATCTACTAGAAGGGCTTTTTTTCTTTCCATAACTTTTTGAATAGAGAAAATATTACTTTTGCGCTCCTCAAAGTCGTTCCCCATGTCAAAGATTGGTGGGAAACTTTCTGTGAGAAAAAGGAAACAGAGGAACACTTATTATTTATAGTCACAACCACCTAGGATTCCTTCAAGGATTCTATTAAGGAACAATACTACCCTGTCAGAAGTTATGACAACTTGTATACCAAATGGACCACACTACAACAAGAAAGAGACCAAGCAGTGCTAGATTTCACGAATATCTTTCATACCTTGCGCACCAAGTTGGGTATCAAAGATTCAGAGTGACATCTGGTGCTCAAGTATCGCGGTGCTTTGCATAGATATATCTAGACCGAAATGGATTTTTTTGACATCTCATCCTTGGGCACGGCCTATCGATATGCTGTCAAAATAGAGTAGAAGCCCAAACAAAAGACACGACAATTTGGGCCTGGGAACCCCTCACAAAAAAAGATAGGAAAGGGCGGCTCCAACCCACAGAAAAAAGGACAGATCAAATATGGACAATATCAGGACAACCAGTCCAAGCCGCAAGAAAAGAAGGACACCGGAAAGACAAAGAAAGATACCGGGAAGTGGTGCGACTTCCATAAGAGCCCTTGGCATAACACTGTTGATTGCTGCTCAAAGCAGTCATTGGTGGCTGAAGTGAAAGCCTATGAATTAGATGTGGATTCAGACTCAGAGCCAAAACTAGAAAGGGGAAGGAAGATCATTGACACAGAACCCAGTGCCACCGTTGCTACCACCAAGCTCCATCCTAGTGAACCAGATGAGCCAAAAGAAGGAGAAAACCTCTTCCATTCACAGATGTGGGTAAAAGGCACTCCATTGCACTTCATCGGGGATAGCGGTAGCCAGAAGAACTTCATCTCAGCAGATGTTGTCAAGCGGCTGGCCCTGCAGACAACACCGCACCCACAACCCTACACCATTGGATGGCTCCACCAAGGAATAAATCTCTGCGTCAGCCAACAGTGTCGACTTTCATACGACATCAAGCCCTTCAAAGACAAGGTATTGTGTGATGTTGCTCCTCTCAATTTTTGTAATGTTCTTTTGGGCCAACCTTATTTATGGAAATGTCATGCTATATATGAGTCNCCCACCTAGTGCTATTCCCTTGATATTTGCTAAGCAATGTAGGAAGGTCATCTCTGAGACGAGGACGTTTGTCTTCTTTGTGATTCGCTCTCAGAATAAGAGAAAGATCACAACCACATCTAGGGTCTCTACAACCGACCTCTCCACACAACAGAAGCAAGTAGATAAGGTCGTGGAAGAATACTCAGATATCTTCTCCTCAACTATCGGTGTACCTCTGCATTGCCAGGTCAAGCACCCCATCGATCTGACCCCTGGTGCATTGCTGCCCAATGGGCCAGTCTATCATCGCTCTCTGTTAGAGAATGAGGAGATCAAGCAATAGATCCAAGAACTTCTCCACAAGGGGCACATCTGTCCAAGGTCATCACCTTGCGGGAGCCCAATCATGCTGGTACAGAAGAAAGATGGAACCTGGTGACTCTGCATTGATTACTGGGCTCTGAATAAAATCACAGTCAAAAACTGGTACCCGATTCCCCAGATCAATGATCTCTCCTTGATCAAATCATGAGTTCCAAATACTTAAGTAAGATTGATCTGAAGTCTGGCTACCACCAGGTCTCGATAGAATAGACAGATGCATGGAAAACCTCCTTAAAGTCAAAGGAATGCCTTTTTAAATGGTTGGTCATGCCCTTTGGTTTGACAAATTCTCCAGCCACTTTCATGAAGATGATGGAAGATATCCTGCGACCATTCACTAATATGTTTGTAGTGGTGTATCTAGATGAAATTCTCATTTACAACAAGACTTGGGCTGAACACTTGCAGCATATTCAGCAGGTTCTGCACACCCTTCCACAGCACAAGCTATAGGTCAACTTGGAAAAATTCTCCTTCAGCATGGACAAGGTCGATTACCTGGGATACATAGTTGATCAACATGGTGTACATGTGGATCCAACCAATATCCAAGTCATCCATGACTGGCTAGCCCCAACCACACTCACTAAGCTTTGAAGCTTCTTGGGCCTTGCCAATTTCTACCGCAGGTTCGTGTTGGGATTCTCCCATTTTGCATGGGCCCTTATCCAAGTAACCAGTGGTTGTGGTAAGGTGAAATTTGCATGGGGCCAGTCCCAAAAAAAAGAATTCGATGATTTGAAGCAGTGCTTGTGCTCAACCCCATTAATTTCACTACCAGACCTACAACAACCCTTTGAGATCGAGACCGATGATTCGGACTATGCAGTGGGAGACGTTCTCACTCAGCACGACCACCCTGTGTCCTATCATAGTGAGACACTATCAGATGCTGTCCATAAGTAACCTACTTAAGACAAAGAAATGTAATCCATTGTGCAAGCCTCCCACAAGTGGAGACATTACATTCTTGGAAAGGAGACAGGCATTGTTCGACAACACAGGTATTCCAACAGAGGACG
>SNQJ01S0092338.1:0-29936 GCA_010110895.2 Picea sitchensis
TGGTTGATGACACATGAAGAAATCTTAATAATTGTTTAAAAGGCATAAAATTGTTTAAGCTTATAAACAACTGATTCACCCCCCCCTCTCAGTTGTTCTAGTATTTCCAACACTTAGGAAGTTGAGCTAGTTACTGAGAGTTTACTCCCCCAACTAGTTAATATTTCAATCCCTATGGAGAGTTTGATTGATGCCTCCTGCATCAAAAAGTTTCATCATTGAGTCTATGCCGCTAAATTCTTACATATGTCTCATGCTCTTCTCCAAAGGATGTCTATCAACCTGTGTCAGTCGTTCCTCATAAATCTTGATTTTGCATGATGACCATACCCTCGATGTGTCTCAGAATTACATGAATTTGTAGTCCTATTGTGCACCCTAGTCCTACTTTCATCATTGGTAGGTAACCTTGAACCCAACAGTCGACATTTCATCATTGGTAACTGACTGGGGGGTTTCCCTTGTATTCGAAGGCAAACAATATATTCACACATTGGGATTTGTGCAGTATCTTGGATACCATTATCCTTATTAGTGGTTTCCTCACCTTTGTCAACAGTTTTTCTTATTGGTTTCTATTCAGAGGGTCTTTTTCATGTCCCTATTGCATCTGACACATGCGAAAGACGCACAAGGTCATTGGTTTTTGAACATATTCTTCATTTGATTTCCTCCAAATCATCAAGATCTTTCTTTGTACCTCATGCTAAATGATGAGAGATGCCTCAATGCTCTCTTTTCAGCGGGTCTCCTTCCATTGAATTCAGCCATTATATTATGGAAACAATACCTAGAGTCCTATGAGTACCTAGAGGCTTACATTCATTAGTGGTAGGTTCTCCTGCCATCGATAGTTGGGAATACATCAATGTCCCCTGATTGATGGATTCTTCAAGTGTTTGACCCTGACACCTTTATTCACACTTGTAAGAATGAACTTGGTCCCTTGATACCTACTTTCATTATCGGTAGGTTGTCTTGTGTTTGTTAACGATATACCTTAATGACTAGTAATCAAACAAAGTATTATTGTGTTTGACCTCAACTCCTTTATTCACATGATGTAGACTTTCAACTTTGGCGGATCGTGTAGAATACATGAAGACACCAGTTCATAGTCACAACTTTCCTATGTTGTTTCTATCTTTCATTGGACCAATACCTATGTGACTTTAGTGACCATGGGAGATCATATTGTACTCCATTGTCTACATATATCTTCAGATTGATTTTGAGACTGGTTTTACTAGGCCTTGTTCGTGACTATGAAAACCTTTGGCATTTAGCCACCTTTTTATTGACTACTCATGGCCATGAACAATTGTTTGGGATATTTTCGCATGGATTTGCAGTGTAATTCAAATTGGCAGCCATGTGCGCAAAGTTAATACATATTGTAATATTCTCATGAGCAACTAGTTCTTCTAGTTGGGTCTCCATTACTCCACTTTTGGTTATTATAATGTATTTCGTCCATCACATATACTCCTATGACCTCACACATTAGGGGGCATTTGTTATAGAAAGATTTTCCTCACCCTATGAAAATTTTCTCAGAAGGCCTTTTTCCATTTCCCTATGCAGACTTGAAGTCCCTTTTTGCAAATCCCTGAGCTAAAAAAAATACTTTTCCACATATACACGCCCTAACTATTATACAACATGCGTATATGAAGGTTTCACCACTACAGCCTGCGTACACTAGGTTTTGTGCCCAAAATTAAAAATAATGTCAGGTTTCCATGTCACTTCATGGTATCCACGATCCTTGACCTTCCATATACCGAAAACATTCTGAATCGGCCCTTTAGTTCCACTTGAAGGATATAAATGGGCCATATCCGAGCTATGGAAAACATGATAACAATTAAACTTTGAGAGAAAAGTTACTCTAGATAAATTATTCAGTTCATATTGAGTCTACATCCCTTTGTCCCTTTAAGTCTGAACACATTGTTCAGTCCCCAAGATCTTCCCTACTTGATTGAGAAACTAATTTTCTCTCTTATATGAGATTACCTTTGGTGGAGCATTGAAGTGGTAGAGGCCCAGCTAGAAGGGACTTAGTTTCTCGGTTCCGAAACGTGCCGACATGGAAGTTTGTAATTCATTCACTTTTGTTTATTACATTTTAATAGAAATACTCTTTTCTCGTCCAATTAATGTCTTGCAAATATTTGAATTGTTATTTCATGGGAATATTTGTTATGAATATTGATGGATTATGCTATTGAATTTGCTAGTTTGATATATTATCACCATATGCTTGCGTTTCTTGGTTGTTGAGGATATGTTGCAGGTGTATTTCTTTGAGTCAAGTGCTCAACGATGGACTTCATCGAACGTCTGGACGAGGTAGGCTCTTTATCTTTTCTTGTTATCATATTATTTTATATAGCATACCTAGTATTAGAGTTGATTTCTGCAGTCATTTCCGTCTGTTTTAATTTACCCCTGGCCATAGAGAGATTTTCCTCGTAAAAAAGATTTTTTCAGCAGAATCTATATCATCAGAGGGAAATTGTTGAATGATGTGGTCATTGATGTCTAAGCAGTAAACATGACAAGACATAAATATTTTAAGTCAAGTAACTTTGAATGATTTTTATATATGTCAGTAAGTTAGAAAAGGAAGCACCAATGGACAAGAAGAACCGGAAGAGAGGAAAGGAATAAAGTACAAGAAGCCCCACATTGATCTACAAGGAATCTTTTTGAGAAGTCAAGGAGAGAGAAATCATTAGAGAAAGAGATCGGTAAAGAAATATTAGAATCATGAAGACAAGGGAGACATATCAATAGGGGGAGTTACCCTTTTACATGATGTTAAAGGTGGATAAAAAGAAATATCATGAGAAAAATATCAAAAGCATGAAGAGACAGGGAACATTCCCAAGGGGAGATACCCTTTTCCATTGATTTCAAAGGGGGAGAGAAACAATGGGAGAGGAATATGAGGAGAGATGGTCACAAGGGGAGTACAAGTATTGGAGTATGAGTGTTTCCATCAATGACAAAGGGGGAGATTATTGGATAGTTGGTTTTCATTGATTTCAAACCTAGTCAATCCTAGAATAAGCCTCTATAAGAAGTCTACAAGAATTCCTAAAAACATGGCTAAGTGGTTAAGCGGTTGAGAATCCTAGAGATGTGGTCATGAAGCCTATACTTTTTTGAGGAAAAATATGATGAAGGACATGGAACATGCATGCAAAACCCTCATAGATGGATAGTCCTCATCATGTCATTTCCTATGGTAGGTGGTACACCATGTGGTTCCTCACAGTTGAGGAGTTATGTCCTCATGAAGTTGAAATCCCCGGAGAATGGTTAAGAAGTCCCTAAACGGTTGCAACAATAAGTTACAAGTCATTGATTAAAGGGTAAAACAGTTGTAACAAGAAATAATGAGTTGACCCTAAAAGTTAAGAAGTCCCTAAATGGTTTCAACAATAAGTTACAAGTAATTAATTAAAGGTTAGAACAATTGTAACAAGAAATAATGAGTTGACCCTAAAATCAAGAAAAAGAGTAAAAAAAAAATTAATTAAAGGGTAAAACAATTGTAATAAGAGATAATGATTTGACCCAAAAATCAAGAAAAAGGGTAAAACATTCACAAGTTAGCCCCAAAATAAGTCACTTGAAAAGTATAAATACACATCAAGAGTCTCTCATTCATACACATAAGTTTATTGAATAACTTTCTAGTGAACACTTGATCTATTGGAAAATTTGAGGTAGCGAGGCTAAGGTAAAGAAAAGGGGATGCTTGTTCCAGGTTGCAACAAGGTATGATGATGAAACATGGTTGTTACATGATCTGAGGTATGCATGTATATGTGATATTGATTATTATATATTGATTTTATGACATATGTTTGAGGCATGTCTTGGGGATGTTTGGCATATTCTTGAGGCATATTTTGGATGTATTGGCACATATATTTGGCACATGGTTGAGGTTTATTCTAGATACTTGGGTGCACGGTTTGAGGAATGTATTATTGTTGGAACAAGGGTATACCCAAGGTTCACTCCAAGAGCACACCAACAAGCCCTATCTACTGGCCCTTTCGACAACACCTGCGAAGCAGATGCAGTCTCACCCGAAGCAACTATGAGGGGGTTGCATGACAAAAATGTCTACAACCAAGGGAATATTAGGTGGATCCAGTACAACATCAACACAACATGCATATATCACTTATCAGGCTAGATCTATCTTGCAGAGCTATATATATGATCTAATACAATAATGCAAATAACCCTATAACAACAACATAGATCAAAGCATCAATCACACACACAACAAAAGATGTATGTGGTTCACCCTCTCTCTAGGGCTACATCCACATAATTGTGCTTATGATTTATTAAGATCAAGCATATAGTTCTTGTCTACCCTCTCAGCTAGTAGATATTCTTTATTCTCTCTCTTTATCTCACCCCCCTGCGCACACAACTATAGGGTTGATATTTGCACCCAACTGAAGATCTTACAATCCCAAAGGCTCTTTCACCCAACACCTCTCTCTTTCTCCCAATACTCTTCTCTTGACCAACTCAGTATCAAAAATAACAATAACAACACATCAACCAAAAGGTACCAACCCAACCTAGGCCCTTTAGACCTCTATTTATACATTACAATTATTCACCGACAACCTTAGGATGAAACCTAGGTGCCAAAACCCTAGGTGTCTAAAACCCTAGGTCAACTTGACCTGCTTTTTCTAGGCTTCGCCAGCCTGTCTTTCCTTTCCTCTCACGCGGTGCTCCAAAGAATCCAATGGTGGATTTTTCCCACTTGCTGAGTTGCTCTCGATCCATCTTCCTTGTTGATCTATGATCCTCGATCTTCTCGTCCAATGACTTGCTTTTTCAAACTTCACTCCATCTTTTCTGCTCTATTGCTCACTTTGCCCCAGTAATAGTTACTGTGTCTTCCACGAATTTCACTTTCCACCTTTTCTTCCTTGTTCTTTGCTTCCTTCAATAACCAAGGTCCAACAGGCCCCCAACACTCACCTGTGACTCATCCCGAGGCACTTCAGATCTGATCCTTCTGTTCTTATTTGAATTTGGACTACGCAGGGAAGCCTTTGCTTTCCGCTCATGCCTCCTTCCCATCCTTTTGCAGACTATATTTTCTGTGTCTAGTACCCAGTTTCAACTGTGCCTGGTACCTAGACCCTTGATCTTCTTACTTTTACTAAGAGCTACAAGGCAGCTAGTTGTCATAGTACAACTTCAACTGGCTCCCATTCACTAATCCTTCCATTCTCCCTTCAATGTTTTCAATTGCGCAGATCCTCCTTCTGTAATATATACGATCTCATATGGCCCTATCCAATGTGTTCTGAACTTCCCTGGGTGTTTTATAAAATTATTGTCATACACCAGTACTAAATCACCTTTCTTTAATACCTTCTTCTTGATGTGCCTATCATGATTTTCCTTGTCTCGTTCCTTCTGTACCTACTGGTGGAAACCTGCAATAAAGCTATCTTCTTCGAGTTCCACTAATTGTGCGAGCCTTTTCTGAGTGGCACCAGTGTCATCCATATTTGTAAAAGCAACAATTCTTAAGCTTGGTACCAAATACTCCATTGAGACAATAGCTTCAAGACCATAAACCAACTTGAAAGGGGTCTGCATTGTTAATTTCTTGCAAGTGGTTCTATAGGCCCATAGTACTACAGGTACTCTTAAATCACAGTCATCTCTGTTCATACTGCATATCTTTGTCAATGTGATCTCCAAGATTTGTTGAAGGCTTCAACTATCCCATTTTCTTATGAATGATAAGGTGTGCTCTTTTGGTGGTGTACTGCAAATTCCTTTGTCAGAGCTTCAATTGTCTTATTGATGAAGTGTGTTCCTTTCTCGCTCATAAGGATCTTTGGGTAGCCAAATATGGTTATGATGTCATCAAATATAAAGTGTGTAGTTGTAGTTTCACTACATTCCTTAACTTCTCTTTCTTTGGCCCATCTGGTTAAGTATTTTTTCACAGTAATGATGTACCTTGCACCTGTGCTCTTTCTTGGTGGGTTTATCGGTCCCACGAAGTCAATGGACCACTTTTCAAAGGATTGTAGGGTCATCTGAGGTGTTAATGGAATTTCATCTCATATGGATGGTTTTCCAAGTCTCTGGTATACATCACAACCTCTAGCATAATCCTTAGCATCTCTGTGTAAGGTAGGCCACCAAAGGCCAGCTCGCAGAACCTTCTACGCAGTTTGTTTCCCTGTGTATTGTCCTCCTGTGATGCCTTCATGAGCTTCAGTGAGGATCAATGGTCACTTTTTCTCCATAACACATCTCCTTAGTATTTCATCAGGCCCCATTTTTTATAGCTATCCAACAATCATTGAAAAGTCTACAATGTGCACTACTATCTGTTTCCTCTGGGGAATTGTATACTCACTAGGTGCCATTCCTATTGACAAGAACTGGACTATTTCTATGAAGTGGTTATCAATATTTTTAATGGCAATCAGTTATGCATCTGACAATGTATCCTCCAAATTGGTGGGTTCTTCGCCATGCTCCAACCTCGACAAGTGGTCAGGGCCCTTGTTCATTCATCCCGGCTTAACTATGATCTCAAAATCATATTCTTGGAATAACAGAATCCATATGCATATTCGTCCCCCGAACACTGGCTTGTTGACTAGGTATTTCTGCGAGGAGTGATCTGTAAACATTATGAAGTGGCCTCCCAACAAGTAGTGGCGGAATTTTTGCAGCACATACACCATGGCCAATCCTTCTCTCTGTAGTAGTGTAGTTAATTTCTGTTGTGTATAACTTCTTGCCAGCAAAGGCTAACGGGTGATCAATGTCTCATGTTCTTGGCTATGCTAACACAACTCCTAAGGAAATGGATGACGCATTGACATGCACATGAAACTCCTTGCTCCAATCCGGAAAATCTAGAATGGGTGCAATCACCATTTTTTGTTTCAGTGTGTCGAAGCTCTTCTGGCATTCTTCTGTCCAGCTAAATTGACAATATTTCTTCAACAAATTCTCCATTGGTACTATAATTTGGGCATACCTTCTAATGAATTTCCTGTAATAGCTAGTATGTCCCAGTGCAGTGCGTAGTTGTTTGACCGACGTTGGAGGTGGTAGATCAACGATAATGGCAATTTTAGAGGGGTCTACTAGCAATCCCTTCTTACATAAAATATGAACTAACAACACTCTGAATGGTGAGAATAAGATGCACTTCCTCAAATTAAATGCAATTTTACACTGTCTGCATTTATCCAACATCAATCTCAGACATTCAATATGGTTTTTCAACAAACTAAACACAGTCTAGTCATCAAAATATGCTTCTAAAAATTTATGCAATTTTTTTTTGAATGCTTCGACCACCACCTTGGAAAAGATGGTTGGGGCATTCTTCAGTCCAAATGTCATTACTGTATACTGATAAGATCCCCATTCTATAGCAAACGTGGTCTTATGGCGATCCTCCTTGGCAATCCGGATCTGATGGTATCCTGTGAATCCATCTATAAAAGAATATACCTCCCGGCCTCCCACATTGTCTAATACTTCATCAGTGAATGGTGTAGGGAAAGGGTCATGTAGACAGGCATCATTCAACTTCCTGAGATCTACGCAGATCCTGATTTCTCCTGTCCTCTTGTCTTGTACCACCATGGGGATAATCCACTCTGATTCTTCGACAGGTTCAATAATCCCTGCTTCCAGCATTCTGTCAAGCTCAATCTTCACTTTTTCCTTGTATTTTGAGTTCAATCTGTAGTGTCTTTGCTTGACTGGCTTCGCATCTAGTTTCAAAGGTATTCTCATCTCTCCCATAGTTCCTTTGATACCTTTCATATCAGTGAACTTGGTCGGAAAGAAGTCTTGATATTCATGCAACAACTTTGTAATCTTGTCAATGGTAGCAGCATACCAATAATCTCCGACATTGACAAGTTTTGGTGTCTCCTTCGTCCCAATATTGAATTTTTTAATCTTGATTGGTTGACTAATAAATGGTAGCTCCACTTCTGGTCCTTCTGCATCTCTTTGGCCTTTTGTTTCATTGATGTTTACCTTCCTGGGATCATCATCATCAACATTGATGTTGTAGCAACTCTGCAATTTCTGGAGAGGCGCAATCCATTCATCCTCTTATTGTTCCATAGGGAGGTTAGATGCCTCTTCGAATACTTTATGTCTCAAAATATGTAATGCTTGGTCTACTGAAGGATATTCATTTTCAAATAAAAAGGTGGTTACAAAATTTTGAATCATACCTTCCCAATCTGTGGTGATGAGGCACAGCTCTGCTTGAAGGTACCAGTTGATAGGAGTCGTGTCCAGCATGTTAATGAATCTGTACACCCATTGTTCTCAAGGAATGTTACACCAAGCCTCTTCATATCTTCTCACATGGTCCTTTGGACAGTTTTGGCCAGTATACCTTACTTCACAACTTACTGCTTGTGTTGAGACCCTCTTTGTCATCAAGGTTCGACATTGTGTCTAGTCTGTGATATTTCTTTTATGTGTCCCCCACCATCTTGTTGGTGTGGATTTCAGGGCCTCATCCATTGCCAACAATATCTGTTGTATTGGTACAATTGTTTCAAAATTTGATAGGAAGGCTTCTAAAGGGTTCAGACCATCAAATGTGGGTAAATTACTTATTGTTGTGCCGATCCAACGAAATTCTCTGGTTAATCTGGCACATCTTATGGTGGATACCTCATACATCTGGTTCTGCCAATTCTCCAACACTTCTTCTGAATCTGATGAGCACACACTATCACTTTTCCAGCTTAGATTCCCATCGGCTATAGGGTTGATGTAATCATGTTGTCTGGTTGTTAGTTTGTAGATGTTTTCCAGTTCATATGCATGGTCTTCTTCTCTGATGTGTATCATGGACCCTCATTTGGGTCTAAGGGTGCAATGAACATAAGGCCATCTCTTTCAAATGTCATATGCCTTTTCTTTAAATCAACCATGGTAGAGTTGTTGAAGGCCCAATCAATTCCTAACATAGCAGGGTAAGGGAAACTGTCATCAACTATCTCAATTACCTCAAAATCTGCAAACATTCTAACTTCGTCAATATCCATAGGGACATGCTCCATTCATCCAAATGGGATGACAGGTTGTTGATTAGCCATTCTAAGCATGATAGGAGAATAGATTAACTTCGGTTTTCCCATTAGTGCCCAAGTTTTCTTCGTCATGACATTGACATCCGAACCTAAGTCAAGGACCAAATAGCCTATATCATACTCTCATATTTGAGAATTCAAGTGTAATTCTTTGTTTTTCCTTCTTTTCTTAATGATTTGATGTACTTCCCTATTTAGTAAGGGGTCTATCTTTCCTAGCTCATAGTGTCTGATTAAGTTCTATAGTTCTTGTACAGTGCCTTCATTCTGAATCAACTTAACACATGAGCATAAAAATTCCATGAGATTTCTTACCTCTTTGCCCTCCTGTGGTGAAGCAGATTGATCAAATGCCTGAGGCATTCCATATTATTTTATTTCTGGTCATGTCTTTGAGGAATAATCTTGTCCTTTCTTCCTCAAATATTCGTCTTTCTTTCTTCACATCAAAGTTTTGGTTCTTCTCTGTATCTTTCCTGATACCTAAGTCTTCTGCGATCTTTCCTTGAATCATTCTATCCTCTCATGTAGTAGCACCTCCTCGAGTGATAACAACGAATCTAAGATCTGCTTCATGGGGTTCTTCTTTGATCAACTATATCTGCAGGTTTTGTTGAGGTCCTCATCTTTCCTAAAGCTTAGTCGAATGAGTTGCAATAGCTTCAAGTGGTACAAGGGTTCTGACAGTCCATTTCTAGATGTCCTGGCTACATGCAGTTATAACAAATTATCTGTCCTTGGACTCGGCCTGTTCCTCGTCCTTGTCCTCATCCTCTGTATCCACCATGATGATTGAAATTTCCTCTTCCTGGGGAGTTATACTACAGATTGTTTCCCTCTTGCTGAACTTCACCTTGAATCTTGTAGATGTTTCTCGATCTTTCATGCATAAGTTCAAAGGCCCTACAATCTCTGTCATCATGCCCTACTGACTTAAATAATGTGCAATACAAGTTTTTGGGTGTCTGAACATACTTCTGCATATATTAGCACTCACCAGGGTGATGTCAATTTCTACATACTTCGCACCAGGGTAGATTGACTTGCTTCAAGGGGCTCGGTGCTCCCAAGGCCAAATATTCATGGAATAAAGAATATTTCTCCTTATCATGGCCTTCCGATCTGCATATTACACACCATATATCTTCTCTTTTTTCCTTCCCCTTATCCTTCTTCATATCCTCGACCTATAGAGACAAACTAGTCAGCTGGCTCAAGATCTAGCTCATACCTGAGCTGAAATCTCCCATAGAGGTTGATTCAAGCTTCATGGTGATCTCCAATGCTTCTTCCTACAAAGCAATATTCTGTTGCATCAAGGGAACTCTGATGTGTGGTAAAATGGAAGCAATGAACCAATCTTTATTGTTCATCTGGGATCTGAAAAGTTAGTCGGCCTGTTAAGGTATTGAATCTCTGGTCGAACTCCCAAACAGGTTCGTTTATCTTTTGCTTGATCTCTTTCAACTCTGTAATACATTGTGACTCCGACTTATGTTTCTTAAACTCTGCAATCATCGTGTTCTTGATCTCATTCAATGGCTTAGGATGCGCAATTCCTTGGACAAGCTTCATTTACCAGCTCAGTGCGCGATCCCTCAGTGTAGTGCTGAATTAGGTCCTTTTAACAGCTTCATCGGTGACATTTTTAATATTCCATACCTCTTCGCATAGAAACCAATGCTGATCAAGATCTTCAGATCCATCTCCCCTAAATATAGGAAGTCTCATCTCATCTACCATAGAGCTACCTAGGTTTCCTGTCTGAGTAGATGTCGAACTGCTAGTAGTGGTACTCAGAGGACTCTGGTGATTCTGACTATTATGATTACTCAACACTGTTGAAGTAACAGGAGGGTCAATAGTACTTAGTTCAGTGGTCTGCGTAGTTCCTAAGGTTTATGGATCATTCCAACGAAGTTCTTCAACTTCTCCTTCCTCTATCCTAGCCGGTTTCAAATGTTCCTCATTTTTCATATCTGCCTCTTCTCCACTGTAGAAACCCTCTTCCTCGTAGTTTTTCTTAAACAGGTTCTCAAGGTGAACCCCTCTTAATACTCTCCCACTGTGCGTATGTCATCTTCTGTGTCACTGTGGCTGCTCGAATTCTTGAACATTATCCTTTTCAAATCCATCCAGTCTGTTGTATCTTCAAGACGTTCTTTTCATGCAACAACATCTTTATTCTCAGCTTCAGAAAGTGAAATTTTTTTCCTCTGGGTCCTTTGAAAAAGTATCTCTCAGCTTGGCTATATGATTCTACTCTGTCAACAGAAAATTAGGTGATATACACTCCAATGGTACTATCAAACCAATGATCTACTGCTCTGGATACAATGTTATCGACTCTTTTGACCTTTTGGATCAACATCTATGTCCAAACCACATGGGTTCTAGGTCCGATCTCGAACTGGGTATCTGCTAACCTAACCAGCCACTCAGAAAACTCCTGATGGATTCCTCCAAAGAACATCTCATGAATGTCAGTGAAGATGTATCTTTGTAGCCAATCTTCAATACTCAGCTTAGGGTTCTTGTTCTAGGCTTCACTGAAGTCCTTCTCTTTCTCTTCTATCCACTTCTGAATATTTGTCTTCGATGGGAACCACCTTGACATTCCCTCAATAATATTCTAGTCCTGACAACAGAACCATTTGTTGGCACACGGGTAGACCCAAGGTTCACTCCAAGAGAACACCAACAAGCCCTAGCTATTGGCCCTTTCGGAAACACCTGCGAAGCAGATGCAGTCTCACCTGAAGCAGCTATGAGGGGGTTGCAGGACATAAATATCTACAACCAGGGGAATATCAGGTGGATCCAGTACAACATTGGCAAAACATTCATCTATCACTTATCAGGATAGATCTATCTTGCACAACTATAGATCTGATCTAATACAATAATGTAAATAACCCTATAACAATGATAGAGATCAAATCACCAATCACACACACAACAAAAGATGTACGTGGTTCACCCTCTCTCTAGAGCTACGCCCATAGAACTATGCTTATGATTTATTAAGGTCAAGCATATAGTTCTTGTTTGTGCTCTTAGCTAGCAGATCTTCTTTCTTCTCTCTCTTTCTCTCACCCCCCTATGCACCCAGCTGCAGGGTTGATCTTCACACCCAATTGAATATCTTATAATCCCAAAATCTCTTTCACCCAACACCTCTCTCTTTCTCCCAATACTCTTCTCTCGACCAACTCAGTATCAACAATAAAAATAACAACACATTAACCAAAAGCTACCAACCCAACCTAGGCCCTTTAGACCTCTATTTAGACATTACAATTATTCACCGACATCCTTAGGCCAAAACCTAGGTGCCAAAACCCTAGATACAAAAATCCTAGGTGTTTAAAACCCTATATCAACTTGGCCCACTTTTTCTGGGCTTCGCCAACCTGTATTTCCTTTCCTCTTGCACGGTGCTCCAAAGAATCCAATGGTGGTTTTCTCCCACTTGCTGAGTTGTTCTCGATCCATCTTCCTTGCTGATCTGTCATCCTCGATATTCTTGTCCAACGACTTGCTCTTTTGAACTTCGCTCCATCTTTTCTGCTCTTTTGCTCACTTCTCCCCAGTAACAGTTACCATGTCTTCCGCGAAGTTCGCTTTTCACCTTTTCTTCCTTGTTCTTTGCTTCCTTCCAAAACCAAGGGCCAACAATTGTCATATTGTTTGAGGAATGTGTTTGATGTTTTAGCACATACTAGAGGCATATTTTTGGTACATTGTTAGATGGACATCTTGGTGAATTTGGTCATAAGGGTTGGATAAATTCTTGGTGATATTGGCATGATCTATATAGGGTTATGAGTTTTTATCCAGTGATAGCGACAGAGGAAGTGATAGGTTGATGTATTAGTGACGAGTTGTTTATCAGTGATAGTTTCAGTAACAGGTTGAGTCTAAATCTATATTTCAGGAAGGCAGGACATGGAAAGGAAAGGGGGTCATAGCCTTCTTTCGGTTGGAGTCAGAGAACATAGGGAGTTGGATCTTCCTTCAGGTTGGATCCTGTAAACTAGGGGCTTGGAGCCTCCTTCCAATTATAGCTGGAGAATTCAGGGAGTTATAGCTTCCTTCATGTTGGAAACTGTAAATAGGGGGTTGGAGCCTTCTTCTAGTTGGTTCTGGAGAATTTGGAATTTGGTGCTTCCTATGAATGTAATATTTTGATATATAAGAAAGCATTCCATGGTTTTCTCCCATTTGGGTTTCCACGTAAAACACTGGTGTACTGTGTATCTGTGGTTATGATGTGATGCATTGTTTATGGTTATATGTTTATGATATGTTAATTGCAATCATATGTGAATGGAATTATTGATCAATTAATGTTGTGATTGAAACTGGTAAAAAGGGCTCAATACTGATTCACCCACCCATTTCAATATTCCAACAATTGGTATGAGATAAGTTCCTTCAAGAAAACAATCTAACCAATGGAATGTATATCATGGATTACATAGATAATGGAATGTTAGTGTTCATTAAGTGAAAAAAAATTGGAACACCAATGTGTGATGGCTAGGATGGTCTGAAATATGAGATATGGAGCAAAAGATTGAAAACATGTTTACAGGCATATGGGTGTGATTTTTGGTACTTATTTTTTATAAGATACACCGCTTCAAAGAAACCAAAGACTGCATCCAATAATAAATTAAAAACAAACAACAAAATAGCAATGGATTTCATTCTAGAAAGATTATCGGATCTGGTAAAAGACAAAGTGGGAAAATGTTCATCAACCAAAGAAATTTGGGATAAGCTACATAATATCTATTTTAAGGAATATTATCTTATCATAGAACTAGAGCCCGCTAATTAGAATAAAGAATACGTTGAATTTGAACGAGAATAAATATGCTCATCATGTCATTAGATTCAGAAAAGGAAGATTGTGAAGTAGACGTAGTGGATTTTTAGGTTGAACTGATCAGTGCTTTAAGTGAGCTAAATAAAGAAATAAGGGGAAACATGTCCCTCAAGGAAGAATTGATCAGGCTAAATGAAGGTTATGGAGAAGTCAGGAAGGTTGTCATAAATATAAAATCTTAGCTAGATGAAGCCAAAGTGATTGAAGAAACTCTCAAGGATTAATTGAAAGAGAAACATTGTTCGGAAGTCGAAATAGTATCAAAAATAAAGGAAGTGGAGAAGAGAGAAGAATTTTTGACAATTCAACTGAAGAAAAGATCTGAGGACTTAAACAAGCTTGAAGCATAATTTAATCAACAACAAAAAAGTATTGAAGAATAAACCATCACCTTGAACACCCAACTTGAATAAGCAAAGAGAACGAAAGAATTCATGAAGATATAGGTGATGAGGAAAGAAGAATATTGTGAGAATATTGAAGAAGAAGTTGTCACATTAAGAGTTAAAGTTGTCAAGCTCAACAAGAATGTTGACGACAGAATAAGCTCCACACCATCAATAGAGAAATTTGAAGAGAAACTTTACATGGCACTATAAAGGAAGAATCAAGAGAAGGCTATGAGTTATGAATAAATCATCAGAAGCCCTAAGAAGAAGAAAGAATGCGAGCCCTCAAAGAAGAACATTCCATAAATGGAGAAGACTCAAGAATAAGATTACAAAAGAGACATATATCAAATAAGAACCTCCACTTTTAGGTATCAAAGAAGATTCAATCATTTTGAAGGAAACAACAAAAGAGAACATCATGATAAACCAAGGCATGAATTCAAAAGGACTACATCACAAAGAATATCATTCACTCCAAAGTATCAAAGTTTATTTTATGATTATTGTTTTATTTGTAATAAATTTGGACACAAAGATGTAGATTGCAGATATTATGGAAGAAATGGTCAAGAAAGAAATGTTTATGTGGTTCTAAAGAATATTGAATGTTACAAATGCCACAACTATGGACACATAGCTCGAAATTGTAGAATCATTATGGATACTTCCATGAAATAAAACACTGATATCAAATGCAAGAAGGTTTGGAAAAGAAAGCAAGAATAGGTGAATTAAGTAAAAGTGAATGAAGAATAGGTGAATGAAGAGCATGTGAATGAATAAATCCCATAAATCATAATCGCAGGCTTTGAATTAGTGCGATATCATGAGAAATATACATGAAAATAATAATATGTAAGAATTCATGATCAAGAAGAAGATGTCAGAATTAAAGAAGCTGATGAAGAAGAAGATGTCAGAGTTCAAGAAGATGATGAATCCATGGGTGAAGAGGAATATTAATCCACATTAGAGTGGCTTCCTCCACCTTTTTGAGCCATTCGGCTTGAAGACTCACAATAAATATGAATATTGACGAGGGGGAGTCTAAGTAGCATCTCTATAGATCATAGAAATATCTTTCAAGAAATGAAGTATTTGCATATTTTGGGAAGGCAGTATCAGAGTGGTTTGATGAAAGAAGTGAAAAATGTATTGCGACAATTTGATTGTTTGAGGAGCATCTTTCAGGTATCAACTGACATTTATGAAGAATATCACTGGAACAATTTTCAAGGAGAGGTTCATGCTTATATAGAATATTCCAGGAAATGACATATATACTTGAGGATGTGTTAAAGATAGATCAGACCAATGGACATATTTGATTCAGTTTGAAGAGAATGGATATGTTGTAATCAGTTGTAGCATATGGGTCATCATTGTGTGCAATTGAGTGTTAGATTCATGACAATTTTATGACATATCAAAAAATGTGAATTCATGAGACACTTGGAAGGTACATAAGACACGAGTCAGAGAAAATGCATGGCGGTGGATGAAATCATATTAACAGGTGGAATTAGTCAGTCACAGAAAGACAAGAAGTGAAAGGAACAACAATACATGGGAAGGGAAACCATCAACAAAAGTTTGAATGATGTGGTCATTGATGTCTAAGAGGTAAACATTACAAGCCATAAATATTTGAATCAAGTAACTTTGAAGGTTTTATATATATGTCAGTGAATTACAAGAGGAAGCACCAATGGAAAAGAAGCACCGAAAGAGAGAAAATGAAGGAAGTACAAGAATCCCCACATTGATCTACATGGGATCTTGCATAGAATTCAAGGAGAGATAAATCATAATGGAAAGAGATCAGGAAAGAAATATCATAAGCATGAAGACAAGGGGAAACATACTGACAGCGGGAGTTACCCTTTTTCCCATGATGTCAAAAGGGGAGAAAAAGAAAGATCATGAGATAAATATCAGAAGCACAAAGACAAGGGGAGAACTCCCAAGGGAAGATACCCTTTTCCATTCATTTCAAAAGGGGAGAGAAAAAATGAGAGATAAAGATGAAGAACAATGGTCACAGGGGGAGTATGAGTCTTTCCATCAATGCCAAATGGGGATATTGTTGGATAGTTGGCTTTCATTGATGTCAACCCTATTCAACCCTAAAATAAGAATCTATAAGAAGTCTACATGAATCCCTGGAAAGATGGATAGGTGGTTAAGTGGTTGAGAATCCCATAGATGTGGTCATGAAGCTCGAAATTGTTTGGGTAAAAAGAGTATGAAGGACATGGCACATACATGAAAAAGTCTCATAGATGGATAGTCCTCGTCATTTCATTTCCAATTCTAGGTGGTACTCCATGTGGTTCCTCATGGTTGAGGAGGTATTTCCTCATGAAGTTGAAATCCCCGAAGAATGATTAAGAATTCCCTAAATAGTTGTGTTGACGAGTCAAAATCACTTGTTCAAACAGTTAAGGGAAAATGCCTGATGACGGGTCCCAACTAGACCCACTCTCATTTGGGATAGCGCTTCCGACCATATTTTGGCCTGGTTACCAACTAACTAAAATAATAAAAAAATGCTAAATAAATAATAACTAAAATATGAATCTGAGAACCAAAGGTTCTCATATGAATTAAAAATAATGAGAAAAAAGGAGTAATCACAAGTAACTAACATTAAACTAAGAAATATGATCATTATTCTTAGATGAAATATCTAAACTAATCCTATTAAATTAACCTATCCTGATCAGGGGAAAACTAATAGAATAAATTAATACAATGAATAATGTGCATAACTTGAGTAGATAAATTCGTGACACAAGTGGTGCATGAATTTGATAGCATAATCTGTTAGAACCTAAGAATTGATAAAGTAAACAACATTATACTATTACTATACTCATCCTGAAAAACCATGATAACTATAAAATGAAAACATTAATTTAGAAGTAATTCATCAACTAATATTCATAGGCTACAAATATAGAGATGCATAAACAAATAAATTCCATTCACACATATCAATACCATAATCTTCCAATTTAGAATGTCTCTTGGATTCAAATTAACTTGCAACAAAAATATTGTCTTGCTAGCCTCAAAAACCAAAAGACTTTTCAAATGGGTAGCACTCCCTTTATATAGTGAGGGGTGAATCTTTACAATCATTTTTCATGGTAATTATAGAAATTTGAGTCGTTTCACAAAAATAACTCTTAATTTTCTAGAAAAATATTATAATATCAGAAGAAAACAACATCTCGAAAGAAATGATAAATTTTGTAATCATGATGTGGTCTGCTCCTTCTATTGGTCTTAGTGTTCCTTCCAAGTAGAGTATTCATTACAATTCTCTCGATCTTGGTCGATTGCAATATCTCTAAGACTAATTCTCCATTACAAACTTTTGCGGCCACTTCTTGATGTAACTGTTCAACCGTGGAATTTACAAAGGATTGAATATTATGGGTGGGTTGGGTAGGAAACAACAAATGTTATTCAATTGTTTTTTCATAAAAAAGAATCAAATCTTGAATTCTTGTCTCACTGGCCTTCTTTAAATATTCCACCTCAACCTCTCTGGTGATGACATATGTCATTTCATCTACAGATTTAAATGGATGTATCCATGCCTCTACGATGAAATCATTAACATTTTTCCATAGTTGTGCACATGTGTCAACAACCACTCCTTAGGTGGAACATACGCTCATGAAGAGAGGTTTCTTGGTGTCAAACACCATTCGGTACCTGGTTCTTTCTCTTTTCGAGTAAATTGGCAGGGCGGTAGGTGTAGGTTGTAGCCTTTCTTAACAATTTACCATCTCCTCAAAAGCATCGCTAGCTTCCCGATACCTTCCTTAAGTCTCAATCAGATTATTTTGCAGATTTAATTGTGCTTGTTTCTCTACTCGTATGTCGATAAATAGACCAAGGAGTTCATTCTTTACCTTAGCTAGATCGTTGTTGGCAGCTAGTGCTTGTTCTTTGATGGACTCCACGGTACCTATCGAGGTGATAGTATTTTCTAGAGTAGAAATAATTTTATGTTTTTCTACTTCCAACTCATCCCTGTGGGTGTCCCGTAGGATTTTCATTTTCATCTCCTGTAGGGAACCATTGATCTTACCTGATTTTATACTTTCAAATACGTTGACATATTCCTGGAGATATATGTTGAATTGATATTTTATGTCTTTGAACTCTATTTCCATCTCTATTACTCGAGTCCTGGAAATGTTCAGGACATTAGTTACCTCCAGAACAGAGGAGGAATTTAATCTTGCAAATATGTTGAGCACTAAAGATTCTTGAACTATGTTCTCTTCAGGATCAGGTCTGACCTTCCATTAAAAAATCCTTCCTGCATGTGACTTTGACTTGGATTCTTCTCCTCTTTTTTTTTTCCGCTGATCTCTTCTCAATACTTCTAGTTATGTTTTTGAAATAGTAGTCTCCAATGGAAACTACAGGTCCTTCGAAATTGAGAGCTTGAGAAGAGAGGGAGGAATCCCATTGTATGGAGATTATGGAGGTATACTATGAAGGAGGTATATTAACAATTCCTAGGGTTGGTGTTGACGGGATACCTGGGGTCTAGTTTAAATTCTTCTTTAAAAATGCATCCACTTTTCTCTTTGATTCAGCCTTGTCGGCTAATCGCTTCACCTCTGCTTCTTCATCCAGTTTCCTAGATTGTGCTTCATTAGCTAGGCTCTTGGATTCCTCATCCTCTGTTGAATTTTTGGCTTCTTCTTCTTTATTCTTATGCAGAGCTACCCGATGCATCATACACTCACTTTCTAGCCTTATATTTTCCTCGGTCTTCCTTCTTTGATAATTCTACTCCACTTGGATCATTTTATGATCAAGGTAATTTTGTTTTTGGGTATTCTCCTTTTATTTGGCATTGCTGATATATCTCTCTTGCTGACACAACTTTTGGAATTGAGATAAAGTTTCCATCTTTAATTAGTCTTGTTTGAGATCAAGTTCTCGCTTTGTCACGTCATGGGGTAGCTGGTGCAAGACTTCATTGTACGAGAGTACTCCTTTAAATTTATCCTCTTCAAAATAAACAACGTGAATATTTGGATGAGTGAGGCCGACATAAATAAAATGAGTGATAGCCAAATCATGAGGATAGTGGTATTTAGTTTCTCCCGAGCACAGAATTAACTCTTGTAAGGTCTCAACTTCCTTTTTTGCATGTTGAGCATTCGAGATGGAATAACTTCCAATGTTGGAGAGGGAAGATTGGCCACAATATTTTACTTTTGGGTTGCAACAGTGTGGTGACTCTGGACCCCATTGCTTAGTATGCTATTTCCCTCATTAGTATTCGGTCCAGGATGAAGTAAGGAAAGAGATGTGGGCCCCCTATGGTCCCATAAATTTTGATGAATGAATAGTACTTGTAGAAAATACAATCAACCACCCCTTTCATCCCATTTATAGCTTCAAAGGATATCCTATGTCTGGGGAAGCCGAGAAGGATGGAGTGTAGAGGGGCGAGGAATAAATTATAAATCTCATAAAATTGTTGTTTGAAATTTACGCTCCATAATTGGGAGAAACATACATGAATTGGGGGCTGGATTTGGTACCAATTCCATCCCAGCTCGAGAAAATGTATTGAGGAACAAATGGAATCTATCATATAAGTCGACATATAAAAACATGGCTTCTTCATACCTAGGAGATTATTTGCATGCATACATACATTAGAGGTTAGGATATCTTCCCAATTGAAGATATGTCTTGTACTCATGAAAATGTGTTGAAAAGGTAACCAGACAATTTAGAAGTGCATACTTTTTCCTTCCCTGTATAAATGACAAAGCATGGAAAAAAATAGCTTGTAAGGAGTTTTAATCTTGTGGGTGGGGACCAATTTATTACCTTGCTTGAGGGTTTCATCCTTGTTCACCCACCAATGCTTCATTTGTTTTTTCTGTCCTTTGCTGGCCTGGGGGAATCATTTTAGGTAAGGTTCATTCAACAAGAAAGTAGGAGCGGGAAGGTGATATATGGCACTAATATCCTCTAGTATGAGGGAAGCCACTCATGTCCCCTGATTTCTTATGATGTTTACCATCAAAGCGTCAAATTTCCTGAGACACCAATGTGCTTCCTCGTTGTAGGGGAATAGTTGAGGCCTGGAAACTACTCAGTGAATATGGATTTTTAGGATATTCTAATTCACCTCTAAAACTTCACCATCTTGAGGAAAATTTGCGGAGTCGAATATTTTGTAGATCTCTTCAAAGTTGGGGAAATGGCCCTCGCCAGTATGAGGAATTGTGCCAGTCACCAGAGTTTCGATCGGATGGGATGATGATTTGGGTCTTGCGGCAACCTGGAAGTACACTGATATCCTATATCTTTTGGGGTTCTGTCTTGCCATGACGAATGACCAAATTAATAAGAAATAACATGTTAAAAGAAATATCATCTTATCTAAAGAATAACGCATTAGTTGTAATAATAAAAAACTTGTTAAGTGATATAAAAAAAAGGTTACCAATAAACAAGCAGTTGTAGGTAACTGATAAGGCAGACTCAGTAAGAGAGGGAGTCTAGAAGAAAAGAAAACTTCATAGGCTGAGTTTCAAAAACTTATAGTGCAATCTATGTTCTAAAAGGGTGGTTTTTAAAACTCATAATGCACATTCAATTAGCACGAGTATGCCATAAATCAGGTGTGTATGAGGGTATTGCTAAATATTATCTTAACTTCTCCCATTAATACACATCATTTCCATAATTAAATCTTATTAATTAGGATAGGTGCATTAATTAAAACATTGGGGGAAGTGCTAAACAAAATCTTTGAATGAGACCACTATCAAAGTCGAGCTTTCAGAGTATGAAAGATTGTGGTTTTCTCAAAATCTAAAGGGAAAGGTATCGAAGGTACATTCCCTTACAAGTGGACCTATGGGTAGGCTTAACACGTCAATCAATGAATAGTGATACAGAAAGAGGTGGGACCCGTCTAGGTGTTGGCATCAGGGTGAATCAGGATGAGGGCAAAACTAAAACCTGTGGGGAAGGTATCGATAGTATATTCATTTTTTTTAGAAAGGTGCACTAAACTATGTGCTTTATATGATTTTGGGACTTGGTTGTCAGAGGATTGAATGATATGGAAATTTTTTATCTCCAATGACAATGGTATCGAAGAATATTCTTTCAACCTAGGAGAAAGTGAAGGACATACATGAGAAGTTTCAAGAGGCCATCCGAGTTTTATTTTTAGAATGTGATAAGATAATGATTAAAAGGGCTCCCGAAGAGGATGGTATTGATGGTAAGATTCCTTCGATGCCTTATAAAAACTTTTATGTCCCAAAAGTAGTAAAACCAACTTATTGGAGAAATGAAAAAATAGACAATCACCAGTCCAATCTTGGGAAGCCACTTGGGGGTGGTCAATTGAAAGTTCATCACAAACTTTGGGGATCTGCGAGAGAAAATAGAGTAAGAGCCAGAGTGATCAGAGTGCGAATATTCGAGTCTAAAATAACACATTAAGAAAGGACTCCGATGAACATGATTATGAAACAGATTTGATTTGAGCTTGGGTTGCCTTAGAGAAGTAAGGATGTAGGTATTGCAGGATAGAATATAGGTGAAAAAGAAAAGGAAAATTTTTTATTTTTATTTTTTGGGACCCCCATAAAATTTAGAAAGATGGGTGGGTTGTTTTCAAATGACCCACAACAAATGGTGACTTACTAGAGCGAACCAGTTATGTCTGAATTCCAAAAAGATAAAGCATATTCAATTAGATAGAAGCAAAATTTATCTTTTCTAAAATCCCAATTCAACATTCAATTTAAGGACCCGACATTCAATGATATTTATGAAAGCCTTAAATAAGAACCTGTCATCAATGATCTTCCACATAATTCGAATGATGATTTTTAGGGGAAACTTGATAAATCCATAGTAAATTTGTGAGAGTGACACCAAAATAGAAAATTAAGTCTATTGTTGTAGAACAAAGTGTTTTATTTATCTCTCTTTCCTGGCATTTCTTCATTGCCAACGAGCGTCCATATCCCTGATGAAGATACCTCGGTATGATACAATCATGGCCCCACTGCCAGCGAAGGTCCATAGCCCGACGAGTTTACTTGTACTTCCCATGCTTTTCAATAGCATTTTCAACTTCCTAATGATTATTCTTATGAATCCACCTTTTAGATATATAATTTAGATATTGCAACTACAATATAGGTGGCGGTAAATAGGAAGTGGGGTGATACGAGAGTCATTTTTATTTGCTAGTATCAGTCAAAAAATTGTATTTAGTGGGTCTACAAACACAAAACACTGATGCATATAATATTTGGGAAGCAATGGGAAGAGACATTGGATTTATGTGGAAGATACTGCGTTCAAGATATTTCAGGAAACTTTAAAAGGAACATCAATGAGACCTAAGAGTGGTAACATAAGAGTGAATAACAGATGGAAATACTTGAAAGGTACAAAATTTAAGGGTCCAAAAATTTTCTTTTGATACAGATGAACAAGTTCCTCTTTTTTGTGTTACCATTTGTTAATGGGAAAAACCTCGGTCTTTGATGCAAAAAAACGGTTGGCCCAGAGTAGCAGACAATGGCAGGGGGGTTATTCTAAACTAGAAAAGCCAAAAAAAAAGGAAGGAATAAAATCAAACAACCATCAAATTATTGAAAATAAAAACTACAACTAAAAAAATACTATGTACAAGGTTACATCACCATAGGTGATCAGGTGAGCTATTTCTTCAATATTTGGCCATTGACAGGGAGTTCCTCCTCATCTCCCTATAGTGTTTTGAGCCTAAAAGTCCCAGGGCTTATTTTCTAGTGGATCAGATAGGGTCCTAGCAATAGTTTCTGGAATTTGGAGTGTTTTCTTTTAAGTTCATTAGCTTTGTCCCACTTGACAAAAATATCTCCTTCTTGGAAATATTTATTGCCTACATTTGATTTATTGAACCGCCTTTTAACCATTTCTTGGTGTTGGGTCAAGTTCATCTTAGTTTTTCCATTTCTTCTTCAAGTTTTAACAACTTTTTTATCCTTTCTTGCATTACCAGACAAGCTTCAACTTAGACTGTTTGGGTCAATTGTAAAGCGGGTAGGAATGTATGGGTTGGTACTGTGGCTTATTGTCCGTAAACCAAGAAAAGGGGGGAGTTACCAATGGATGAATTGGGAGTTAATCTATCATCCCAAAGAGAATTCTGAAGAGTAATATGTCAATTTATTTTATTATCGTTGACAATATTATAGAGGATTTTAATGAGGTTATTATTACTGGATTCTGCTAGACCGTTTCCCTATGGATAGTAATTCGTTGAGTACTTAACCTTGATATTTGTTTCAAGGGTGAATTCAACTAGCTTAAGAGAATAAAAATACTTGGTATTATCAAAAACTAAACTGTCTGGAATTCCAAACCTGGTAATGATATGTGATTCAAGGAATGAAATCACTTGATTTTTATTGATGGTTTTCAAAGGGATCACTTCGCTCCATATGGTGAAATAATCAGTGGCCGCTAATATGTATTTATGCAAATGAAATGAGTTTGGATTGATCCCCCCAAAGGGGTGCTTGATGATAATAGGTTGTAAGGGGAAACCATCTTTATTTTCTCTCCCAATTGAGGTTTGGCACTATTGGCATTTCCTAGCATATGCATGAGCATCTTTAAATATGGAAGGCCAATAATATCCTGCTTTGAGGATTTTGTGTGCAGTAGTATCCCCATTGTAATTTCCTCCTGTGGGCCTGTCATGGATCTCAGATAGGATTTTCTTAGCATTCATTTTCTCTAGGAACCTTGATCCAAGTGGATATCGGTGGCCACCCACCTTTTCCAACTGGCTCTAGACAAATGGTTAAATTTGTCTATAAGGTTATTTCTCTATTCACAATTTTTCCGACAGAGAAAATATCACCTTTGCACTCCTTAAAGCTATCCCCCATGTCAAACATTGGTGCAGAACTTACTGGGAGTAGAGTTCCACAGAGGAGTCTGGAATATATGAGGCCGAGCCCACTTGGGATTTTTTTGTGGATGCAGTAAAGGAACAGTATTACCCTATTGGAAACTATGATGAAGAATACATGATATGGACCGCACTGCAACAAGAGAGGGGACACGGAGTTCTAGATTTCACCAATACCTTCCATACCTTGCGCACCAAGTTGGGTATCAAGGACTCTGAAAAAAATTTGGTTCTAAACTATCACGGGGCTCTACACAGATACATCCAAACTGAAATGGATTTTCTGGACATCTCATCACTCGGTTTTTCTTATCGATGTGATGTTAAAATCAAGCAGAAGTTTAAGCACTAGAACAAATGGGAGTTTGGATCTACAAATCCACAACAACCAAATTATGAGAAAGACGACCCTAACAAACGGCTTCCTGAAAAACCAGTCTAAGCCACAGGAAAAGAAGGGTCATGGGAAGACAAAGAAGGACACCGGAAAATGGTGTGATTTCCACAAAATCCCCTGGCACAACACCGATGAATGTCACTCAAAATAGTCATTGGTGTTTGAGATCAAAGATAAGGAGTCGAACCTTGATTCAAAATCTGATTCTGAAAATACTGGTAAGAGACAAATCATTGACATAGACCCCACTGCTATTGTTGTGACTGCAACAATTCAACCAGAAGAACCAATAGATCCAGAAGAGGGGAAGTGCCTTTTTCATTCACAGATGTGGGTGAAGTGGACCCCGCTACATTTTATTATTGATAGCGGAAGCCAAAAGAACCTCATCTCAACAGAGGTTGTCCAATAGTTGGGTTTGTCGAAAAAACCAGACCCACATCGATACAACATCGGGTGGCTTCGCCAAGGATGAGATCTTCATGTCAGCCAACAATGTTGATTGTCATACGGAATCCATCCCTTCAAGGATGAGGTATTATGTGATGTTTCCCCATTAGATGTTTATGATGTTATCTAGGGACAACCATATATGTGGAAGCACCATGCTATCTATGACTCTTGACCCCGCAGTGTCATTGTTTCTCTAGGGGGTCATCTCTACAGAATACCAGAAGTAGCTCCAACTATTGTTCCACCTAAAGAATTCCGCAAGTTATTATCTCATACTACAAAATTCATCTTATTCACAATCTGTTCAAAAGGTGAACAAAAGGATATTGCAACCAATACATCCTCGGCCCAAGCACCTTCTATCCAACAAAAGAAGGTTGACAAGATTGAAGTAAAGTGTAAAGGTTCCTTCTGCATGGAAGAATCTCATGTAGCTATACTAGTTAAAAAGGTCCAACCCCTTCGGCCACATGTTCATGACAACCTTCAACAAGCTAAGCAGTGCAACTTCTCCAACAAGGCAAGCAACTCATCAAGATGTAGATTCAACAAACACTCTTCCCTCTCCCCCCGACACTCAACACAATGGATATCATTTCTTCTTAAGGAGGGAGGATTTATCCGGGTGGATATTGGTGGCCACCCACCTTTTCCAACTAGATCAAAGAATTTTTCTAAAATTTTTGGTAATTTACTATTTTTAGCAGTTTTTTCAGGTCCTAATCTTCCAGGGCCATTTTGAGGTCCTAATCGATGTTTTTTGGGAAAACGGGGAGAAAAATACATTTTCCTTTGATGTTTCTCACATCAAAAGTTGTATTCCTTGGATATATATTTCTAACAGTGTATCGAGCACCCCAAATGGAGATTGTATGCAAAAGTTATGCCCCCAGGAAGTTGACATATCAACTACCTCCATCGGGGCCCGCAAACCTTTTGGCTTTTCATCTTTCGGGGTTAGGTTTTTGGATTTTCCTTATGTTAAAAATTACCCTAGAGTCTCATTGTAATAATCATCTTCTTACGAATGTGAGTAGCCGTCACATCTCTTCTCAAAGATAAGCTTCCACCATTCTAGCGAGTCTTTCACTCTGTATTTATACAGTTTATGTACATTTCTTTCATTAATAGAAATTGTGTATTACTGTATATCTATGACTCTTGTTATATTTCTGATATATCTATGTTATAATTTTTTCTCTCTTGTAATATCTCTGCATGTTTCTATGTTATATCTCCGCTCTCATTTCATGTTGAAAATAATCCAGATCAGTGGTATCAGAGAAGGTTTCTCTTGATCATTTTTCAGTGCATGTCCCTGATGAGGTCTGGGTATAGAAAGTTGGGTCTCGAGCTTGTCTCTTTTGAGGAAAATCACTCTCGCACAACCAAGAAACCCTCAATGGCAGAAGAAAATAAAAATGGCAGAGCAGACGATTCTTGAGCAAGCTCTCACGCGACAGAGGGACGAAATGATGGAGAATTTTTCCCACATCCTTCAACGCCTGTCGATAAAATTAGGCGCATCGTCATCAAGAGGTCACTTTGGAGGAACCTCTCCTTTAAAGGTACAAGTTAATTTTGATATTCCTGTATTTGAAGGACAGATAGATGCATAAGCCCTAGACAAATGGCTAAATCTGCTAGAAGGTTATTTCTATGTTCACAATTTTTTTGATAGAGAAAAGATCACCTCCGCACTCCTTAAAGCTCTCCCCCATGTCAAACATTGGTGGGAAATTTACTGGGAGAAAAGTTCCACAGAGGAGTCTGGAATATATGGGGTTGAGCCCACTTGTGATTTTTTTGTGGATGTGGTAAAGGAACAATATTACCCTGTTGGAAACTATGAGGACCAATACATGATATGGACCACACTGCAGCAAAAGAAGGGCCAAGCAGTTCCAGATTTCACCAATACCTTCGATACCTTGCGCACCAAGATGGGTATCAAGGAATCTGAATGACATTTGGTTCTAAAATACCACGGGGCTCTACATAGATACATCTAAACTGAAATAGATTTTCTGGACATCTCATCACTCAATTTTGCTTATCGATATGTTGTTAAAATTGAGTAGAAGTTTAAGCACCAGAAAAAATGGGAGTTCAGATATGAAAATACGCAACAACCAAAGTATGAGAAAGACGGCCCTAACAAACAGCTTCCTGAAAACTAGTCTAAGCCACAAGAAATGAAGGGTCACGGGAAGACAAAGAAGGACACCGAAAAATGGTGTGATTTTCACAAAATCCCCTGGCACAACATCGAAGAATTTCGATCAAAATAGTCATTGGTGGCTGAGATCAAAGACAAGGAGTGGAACCCTGATTCAGAATCTGATTCTGAAAATACTGGTCAGAGACAAATCATCGACGCATACCCCAATGCTATTGTCATGACCAAAACAATCAAACCAGAAGAACCAACAGATACAAAAGAGGGGGAGGGCCTTTTTCATTCAAAGATGTGGGTGAAGGGGACCCCGCTGAATTTTATTGTTAATAGTGGAAGCCAAAAGAACCTCATATCAATAGAGGTTGTCAAACAGTTGGGATTGTCGACAACACCACACTTGTAGCCATACAACATTGGGTGGATTTTCTCGGGACGAGATCTTCGTGTCATCCAGCAGTGTCGATTTTCATACGACATCCAACCCGTCAAGGATGAGGTATTATGTGATGTTTCCCCATTATATGTCTGTGATGTTCTCTTGTGCCAACCATATATGTGGAAGCGCCATGCTATCTATGAGTCTCGACCCCACAGTGTCATTGTTTCTCTGGGGGGTCATATATACAGAATCTCAGAAGTAGCTCTGACTATTGTTCCACCTAAACAGTGCCACAAGGTAGTATCTCATACTACAAAATTCAACTTCTTCACAATCTGTCCAAAGGTGAACAAAAGGATATTGCAACCACTATAACCTCGCCCCAAGCACCTTCTATCCAACATAAGAATGTCGAAAAGATTGCAGCAAAGTGTAAAGGTTCCTTCTCCACACAAGCATCTCATGTAGCAAGACTGTTTAAAAAGGTCCAACCCTTCCAGCCACATGTTCATGACAACCTTCAACAAGCTAAGAAACACAACTTCTCCAACAAGGCAAACAAGTCATCAAGATGCAGATTCAACAATTTTTCTTCCCTCTCCCCCGGGAACTCAACGCAATGGAGACCATTGATTCCTAAGGAGGGAGGAGTGATCCAGGTAGATATTGATGGCCACCCACCTTTTCCAATTGACTCAAAAATATTTTCTGGCAATTTTGGTGATTTACTATTTTTATCAGTTTTTTCAAGTCCCAAACTTCTAGGGCCATTTTGAGGCCCTAAACGACGTTTTTTGGGAAAACGGGGAGTAACATCAATATTCCTTCGATGTTTCTCACATCAAAAGTTGTATTCCTCAGATAGATATTTCTAATGGTGTATCGGGCGCCCCAAATGAAGATCGTATGGAAAAGTTATGCCCCTCGGAAGTTGACGTATCAACTACCTCCATCGGGGCCCACAAACCTTTTGGATTTTCATTTTCTGGGGTTATGGTTTTGGATTTTCCTTATGTTAAAAAGGCCCTTATAGCCTCATTGTAATAATCATCTTCTTGCAAATGCGAGTAACTGTCACATCTCTTCTCAGAGATAAGCTGCCACCATTCTAGTGAGTCTTTCACTCTGTATTTTTACAGTCTCTGTACATTTATTTCATTAATAGAAATCGTGTATTACTGTATATCTGTGATTCTTGTTCTACTTTGTTAAGAACCAAATATCAATATAGCATAGAAAAACCTTAGAATAAGTACTCAACTCCTTGAAAAAGAGATAAATTCATATAATAAGCCTCTTTGAGGGGGCAACCTCCTTTTACCCCACATAAATGTTCAAGTACAAGATGATTCCAAATGAAAATGTCTCCTTGGTATATATAGGAGACTAGGATGTATAATTACAACTAATGGAATAAAGCCGACATAAATAAAATAACATTACTAATGTAATATGCCCCAATTAAGGGGTAATGAGCAAATGTTAGGGCTTAACATGCCCCTCCCCTTGAGACAAGTGTTGTCCGCAACGCTTGAGTAACTATGGATGCTTTTGTATAAAAGACTCATCTTCCCAAGTGGAATCTTCTCTCGGTAGTTTCCTCCATTTAATGAGATACTCTGAAATGGATCTATTCCTTAGCTGGGAAATTCTTTTGTCAGTGATAGCTTCAGGCTCCAATATGATTTTTCCTTCCTCATCAAGTTCTGGAAATATAGTTTGAACTGGGATCTTGTCGCCTATAACCTTCTTTAAGCATGAAACATGGAAAATTGGGTTTACTCGTGAATATGCAGGCAACTCCAATTTGTATGCCATAGTACCAATCTTTTGCAACACCTTATAAGGGCCATAGTACTTTGGTGATAATTTCTTATCCTTCTTGGCTTGCTTAAGGGACATCTGTTTGTATGGTTGTAGTCTTAAAAACACCCAATCCCCTACTTCAAAACTTCTTTCACTACGATGTTGATATGCTTGTTGTTTCATGCGATTATGTGCCTTGGTTAGGTTGTTCTTTAATATTTGGAGAACTTGTTGTTGATTCTCGATGTGATATTCCACTGCTTGAACCTTAGATTTTTATTTTA
>SNQJ01S0092338.1:37096-53775 GCA_010110895.2 Picea sitchensis
AAAAGAATGCTACATTACAAAGGAGGAATGAGTGTCACAATAATACTAGTTCCAAGCTCAAGGAACACACTAATGCTCAAGTAAAGGAGACATGTGTAGGAAAAGGACACTCGGGGAAAATTCCTCCATAGGTCAAAATGTGAGGTCGCAGAGGAAAAGTGATACAAGGCTTGCGTATAAGGCATGCTTCAAAGGTTCAGTTGAGAGTAACATGGGGCTGGAATTAGGAAAAATACGCAGAGATGAAAATGTGATTAGCAAGACACAATGAAACCTCCTTCAATGTGATTTTTAACAAGCCCATAGAAGGTAATATCGGTAGTTTTTCATTTTTAGAGAGTCTGAAAAAACGTAAAAGAAGACTCCGCTAGGGTATCTTTTTCGAAAATAGTATAGTCGGTTCGCAAAAGGGGTAAACTAGCACCGAAAAGTCGTATATTCAAATTTTTTTTAACGAGTGTGATAAAGACAAGATCTCTCGAAAATATTTTCAATTTTAAGGAGTCTAAAAAGAGCTTAACTATGGACTCACAACCTTTTTCTGGATTTAGTCCCCTTAGCTTGAAAAAGTATAAAATTTACTGAGGATAAATCGCCCGGCTAGATGAATCTCCCGAGGTGTATTTTTTTCCTCTATAATCTATAGGCCGGAAAAAGGGGTGAACTCATGCCAGTAGATGTTCTTCTGGACCAATTTAACGAGTGTGAAGGAACAAGTTCATCCGATGATCTTTTCGATTTTAGGGAGTCTGAAAAGAGCTTAACTATGAACTCCGTGGGGGTTCCTTTTTCATAAATTTAGTCCCTCAGGAACGAAAAAGGGTTAAACTTATACCTGAGAATACTCTTCTAGTGAATCGAAGCTCCTAAAGTATACTTTTGTTCGTAAAATTGACCATCCAGACCAAAAAAGGGGTAAACTACCGTTAGACAGACGTGCCTTCATGTTTTAGATTGACAAGCATGAAGGACAACAAGATCACTCAGAAATGTTTTCATGTTTTAGAGAGTCTGAAAAGGGCTTAAAGAAGACTCCAAGAGGTTACTTTTCTCAGTTAATCCAGACAAGATTGAAAACATAAATGTAGTCTCGTCGGATGTTGCTTTCAGATCTCAAAGCGAGCTTGAAAGTAAACAAAGCATGCTCATTTTTGGGATTCCCGAGTGTGAGGCCAAGAGCAATGGTGCATTAGAAAAATGAGGCTCAATCTCGTAATCATGGCAGGACTAACAAGGACTCCCTAGCCTAAAGTCATTAGAGACAACATGGATGCCAAAAAGTAACAAGGATCGATCTAGGGAATCCATGTAAGGGTAGGCTCTACCACCTAATCACGACACTTCTAAAACAACAAAGATGGTTATGTGTCACACTTCGGTGGGATCGATCCTATGGAAAAGAAAAAAAGACAACGAGATGCAAAAAGTGGAGGTGGAATCCTAACTTATATGCAAAAAGTTGGAAAAAACGAATTTTACTAAAGGACCTTTAAAAGTGACCCATCCCCCAAAAAATGTTACCAAACCTAAAATCAAAGTGCATCTTAACCTCCAATAAGAAACTCAAGAACCAAATTAAATGATATACAATCCAGAAAAAATGACAAAAGGGTTCAAAAAAAGTGGAAAAAGGGCCAAAAAAAGTCTATAAATAAAAGCTAACAACTCATTTTCACCATTACAATTTAAGAATTAACCAAAAGGTAAAAAATACCCATTTTCTAAAAGAGATGATTCCGGGAGCTTCATAGGACGAAACAAACTTCCTCTCAGACCAAGTATATCTTCATCCCTCTTGCATTCAAATACTTCAATTATGCATAGTTTTTATCTTTTGGGGGGATGTTCCCTCCTAAAAAAGGGTGGCCCTACATGTACACGGGTTGTCCAAGGACAACCCGCGTATGTACATAGGAAGAGAATAGTATTCCAGCGTACATACATGACTGTGTCTAAGATATCCCACGTACACCCTCAAAATCATGGAAAAAATAAAAAATGCAAGTGCTAACTCCCCCTCGAACTTGTCATGTAACATGATGTATGTCCATTGGAGGGAGAGGGAACATGAGGAGATCGATATCTTGGTCGATGAGGACCCTTCTATCATTACCACATTAAAACAATGTGGTCTATGGAATTTATACCAGTGTCCTCTTAGGAGGGCACAACCCAGGCTACTGAATGCCCTGGTGGATTACTAGCACCCAGACGTAGAGGCATTCATGATTGAGGGGAAGTAGTTGACTCCAATGACCAAGGATATTTATTTCTTGACTAGCCTCTTGAGGAGAGGGGAACTAGTCAACCTGCACACATTTCCTCCTGGTCCCTTCAACATCGTTGACTACGTCAAGATGCACTATGAGGTAGGAACTAAGAAAGTAGGTTCTCAAGTGCCCATCAACAAGATCACCAACCTATCACTGAAGGTGATCCTACTTCTCATTAGGAGGATCATAGGATCTGCGACTGTCCACCAGGCTTCCCGGGCACACATGTATTGTGGTATTCAGTGCCTTGAAGCACATATTTTTGACTGGAGCATGACCATTCTTAATAGCATGAAGAGGAATCTTACATATTGTTGTGAGCGTAGCAACAATAAATTTGGGTTTGGTACTATTATGTCCTCATTCTTCTTTGATAGGGTACCCAACCTAAGTCCGAGAGAGACATTGCAGGTTCATGTGGCCTCCTTCCCAGTGGTGTGTATATGGGAAACATTTCTATCATGATAGGGGGGAGGAAGGACAATAGAGGCCTTCTATGACACATTCTTTGACTGGTGGGCACAACAGATTCCAACTATAGAGGACTACCCCTACACTGTAATCAAATTTTCTATAGATCCATACATGTCCGTACCTCCTAGAGAGGAGCGAGGAGAGATAGGTGTGTGTGTTTTTAAAGTTATTTAATTTTTTAGTTTCTTTTATATATTTAATTTTTATGTGCATCAGATTATTTGATAACTATGTCTCTGTTATGTACATATGTGGGACTTGTGCACTCGACAAACTTCTCAAGGACTAGGCGATGTCCTCAACCAGAGTCAGTACTAGCAATAGTCGGGGGACTAGCAGCCACAGGGGGACCTCCAACTAAAGAGGCTGAGAGAGTTTTGAGATGGGTGGAGAGGAACCTCATCACGCTCACTCATGGAGTTCCCATGGATGATATCGAGTATCTCTTGTAATCTATGTAGCCTCATGTAGTTGGGGTGCCACAGACTTGGGTCCAACTTTTTTGGCGTTTGGAAAACATTGTTGTTCACTATGGTAGGGCCAATAGGCCCCAAGATTAGATATGATGGAATTATTATGTGTCGAGGGCACTCTTTTTGTATATTTTTTAGGGTATAATCCCTGTGATGTATACCAGATTATTATTTTTGAGGCGTTCACACCCACCTATGTACTCTGACACTTTTCAATATATATATATATATATATATATATTTACATTTTTTGTGTCTTATGGATGACATTTTTTACAAATGTATGTACATTTGTATGTGTGTGCTTCTTTTTATGTGTGTGAAACATGCCAATCTAATACTTGATTAGCTAGAGTATCTGTCATTTGATTTGATCTCCTAGGAACACGGATATACATAATGTAATCAAAGCAATGTTCTAAGAGATGTAACCTAAGGAATTGTTAGTGTAAATTAGGATTGTAAATGTGGTAAACCCCATTTAATAGGGACACAACCAACTGAGCATCTAAGTAGACCTGGAGGTGAGAGATACCATGTGACAAAGGATCACAAAGAAAATCTATCACTGCGTTGTACTCGGTGACATTGTTTGTGGTGTCACCTAGACGTATACCTACGAAAGATAGAAACTGGCCTTGAGGCATGAAAATCACTCAAGATGCAGAAGTAAGCCTCCGAATGTGTCAACTAGCGCCATCCATGAACCTAAAGAGCACCTCCGATTCACTTGACATCTGCCACAGTGAAAAATATGATATAAATAATGACACATCCATAAAACAAAAAGACAAAAAATAACTATATAAGAAATATACATATGTACAAGAAGTCACCTAGGCGACCATCCTAAGAGTAATACTTCTTGAGGTAAATCCCATTTCTAGGCTCCGCTAAAGAATTTCCCTGAAATTAAACCATACGTTAAGTGCCCTTATTTAATACCTCTTTCACAATGAAACGTCCGAACCACAAAATTTCCTGCCCCTAGGGGATCCTTATCTTGGTTGTAGACCAGAACAAGGTCGCCTTTGGAGAAAATTCGAGGAAGAACAGACTAATCATATTGACACTTGACTCATTCCTTGTGAGCCACGTAGACCAAGGCTACATCACGACGTTGCTCATTGAGCTGTTCGAGATATAATAGGCGTTCCTCAAGCGATGAAGTGTCTGGAAATAACTCTACTGGAAACTTTAAATACAGGATATGGAACTCTATAGGCAAGATTTCTTCCATCCCACAAAGGATTTGAAAAGTTGAGAAACTGGTGGAAGTCTTTACTAACGTTCGGTAGGCCCATAACGCCGAGTACAACATCAAATGCCAATTTGACGTGGTAGAATTGATCGTTCACTGTAGAATAGTCTTGAGGGACTTATTCACAAATTCCACCTAACCATTCACTTATGGGTAGTAGCATGATGAATGCTCCTACCTGAACCCAAGATTTGATGTTAACTCAGGCATCATTTTGTTCCAGAAGTGACTGCCATGGTTAGTGAAAATCTCCTTCGGGATGTCGAACCTTGCTACTATCTGGTTAAAAATGAAGAGAGTTGTTGTTTCACCATCATTGTTAAACATTAGCATAGCCTCGACCCACTTTATGAAGTAGTCTACTGCTACGATGATATAACGATGCCCCTGTATGAATCTGGGTGGCATGTAGTAAAATCAATTGCCCACTTGGTAAAAGGACCAACAACAATGATGGGAAACATGGGAGCAGGATATGCCCTCATCCTCCAAGATAAGATCTGACATGAGTGGAACTTCTTGACCGACTCGACGCAATGTTTGATTAATGTAGTCCAAAAGTAACTGGCTCGTAGAATATTTTGGGTTGTTTCCAACCTAGAAAAATGACCACCACATTCTCTGGTTTGGAATTCATTAAGAATGAGTTTCTCTTCTTCGTGAATGAGGCACCGATGAATAATGCAATCTACACCTCTACGATACAAAGTGTCATCGAGTATGAGATAGTTTCATGCCTGATGCCATATTCTTTGACGCTCATCGCGATAAGTAGAGGCAGGGCACTTCAAAGTCTAGAGATAGACTAGTATATCTCCATACCAGGGGTCTGAAGATGCGATCAGAAAAATATCTCCTTTAATAGGCGATTCTTCGGGCGTGACATCAACAGATTCAACCAGAAGTTATGGAAAGACCAGTGACTTTTTGGATTTCGTGGAAACAAAATCCAAGTCAAATTCCTAGAGGATAACAATCCATCTACTGATATTTCCTCCACTGACATGTCGTGTAAACACATATTGAAATGGATTCACAATGGTAACGACGGTGGTCTTGCGAAGCAGGATATAATGACAGAATCGTTGGACAGCATGCACTGCTACCAACACAGATTTTTCAACATGGGAGTAGTTGAGTTCCGGTCCAACCAAGCCTCAACTTAGGTAATAAATCACATGCTCTTCGAGAATATCATCCTCCTAAACCATGACCATACCGATGGTCGACTCTGTGATGACCAAGTAAAATAAGAAATATTTATTATAATTGGGAGGCCAAAGGAGATGGGCAGACGTAAGGGTGCATTTCAACGCTTCAAAAGAGCATTGAGAAGATTTGTCCCAATAGAAAGGGACACCCTTTTCAGTAAACTCATGAATCCTTTAGTGATCTCAGCATAGTTTGTGATAAAATGAAGAAGAAATTTTGCTTTCCCCTGTAAGCTCTGAAGCTGGGGGACTGTACACGGGGGAGGAAACTAAACTATTGCCTCAACCTTTAGAGGATTGACCATGATCCCTATTGTCAAAACTATGAAACCTAAAAGACGACCCGACATCACACAGAAACTTCACTTCTTAGGATTCAAGTGAATCCGATAGTAGCAACATCGTTCGAATATTAGACAAAGGTGTGGGGGATGATAAAATCTCTTACGAGATCATGATTCTATATCATCGAGATAAGCCTCGACTATATGTCTAATATCATGGAAATACAAAGACATGGCCCACTAAAAAGTGGCTTTGACATTCTTCAGGCCAAAAGGCATCTCACGATAAGAAATGTTCCCCATGGACAAATAAAAGTTGTTTTATGATGGTATTTGGGCTTGATCTGAATCTGGTTATATCTGAAAAAACCATCCATGAATGAAAATACCTCACAGCATGTGCATTCATCGACAATCTAATCAATGAGTGGGGTGGGGAAATTATCCTTTGGACAAGCCTTATTCAAGTCATGGAATTCCATGCACACTTGAATCGTACCCTATTTTTTGTTGACCGGAACAGGATTTGACACCCATTGCGTCAACTATATGGGGTAGATGAAACTGAATTTAAGAGGTTTTTCTACTTCATCCTTAATAGATTTCGCTTTCCGAGGATTCACCAGACAAAGATTCTATTGAATTGACTTGGCATCTGGATAAGTTGTTATTTCATGTTCGACGATTCTTGGATCAATTCCTGGGATTTCCTCGTAAGACTAGGCAAAAACATCGCGGAATTCCTTAAATAAATATGTATAGATTTGAATCTCCTCGGGGGAGCAGTCTCTTCCGAAGAAAACATTCTCCATGACACTAGGGGTTCTGGAGATATCTATAGGTATCATTTCAGTGATACTTTCCATATTACCCTCAGTGTAAGTTGCATGTGTAGCCAGAGGATTAATAGGACAAGACCTGTCTCCAGTCATAGTCAACAAGAATTCACCTGCCTCTATTCTTCTTAACTCTGGGAGAAAATAATATCTGTGATGGAGATCATCCCAGGGTCTGTTTGGACCAGTCAATGCCTCAATAATTGCCTCATCAGAGGGCAAGACCAAGTCTAAATAATCTGTAGTGGCAAGGGAACCTTGAGCCCAAATAGGCTCGAGAACTGGATCTAACTCTTGTGCAGAAGTTGGATCAGGGTCGGTCGAAGCTTGATGGAAAATACTGTACGTAAATTCTATCATGGACAAGGGCATGGCCATGATAGGATACCCTATCCCTTCCATCGAGGCTGATGGAGAAGGAAGATTCCACAGATAATGAAAGTAAGTCATTCAAAACGACGACACTTGAAACATTTCAACCTTAGGATGGTCGAGGGAAGCCGATATAAACTTGAAATCACCATAAGGAGGTAGGTAATCGAAAGTACCCATCAAATGTGGGCACAAACCAACCCCCACATTGACAACATCAGGCTGAGGGTTATCAATCATCGGGACTGTGGATGCTCCCAATGAAGGGCCAGGTCTGGAGAAGGACAACTAGTCAATGGTCATGATTCGACCCTCATGTGGAAACAATAAGACCCAAAAAACTATGGCAACCACTGCATGCATTGCATAGGTCCAACTCCTTCCTAACAAAAGGTTGTAGTCGAGAGGCACATTGACCACTTCAACTTCGAGGCACACAGTCTTCCCTCCTAACTGCATAGGGAAAGAAGGGATGATTCCATGTGGTATAACAGAATGACCGTTGAAATAAATAAGTAGAGTAGGTGACAGAGACAAAATGGGTTGGCCAATGGCCTTCCAACATTCCAACGACATCACGGAAGTCAAGGCACCCTCATAAACCACCGTGGGTAAAATATTTTGTGAGGTAAGCCACTACTATATGAAATGCAACGTGGTATGGGAGATGAGGTTTCAAGTCGGTCGTATCGAGAATGATCATTCCTAGATTACATGTCTCTGTAGATCCCAAGGTGGATAACATATCCTTTCTCTACGAATGGAAGCTCTGGAGGACTTCCAAAGTAGAAATCATGCAAGGAGTTTGTGACAAATCCTCCACCACAGAGTAGTTCTGGGATGCCCTCTCATTCAAATTATGAGAAGATTTATTGAACACCCCTTTCAGAATGCGTGTCATTATTTCTCCCATTGTATTTTCAATATGGAGAGGAACAGATGGGTTTACGACTTCTTTACCCTTTTTGACAGATTTCAACATTCCATAATCATGTGCCCTGGTCGCTATATAAGTGTCACCTTTCATCATGTAAAAGTTTGCAGCTGAGGGATTACTAGAATACGCGGGGGGTCCCTAACTACCCCCATCCATGCTCGAAGAGGCTTGAGTCACATTATTCCCATGTGGAAATGGGTTTGTTAACACAATAGGTTGTTGTTGCGCCAATAAATTCTAGGCCTCTGCAAGTCGAGGGCATAGATGAGTCAGATGGTCCTATGTGAAAAGGTTACATGGATACTTCGACTTTCTCTTCTTTGTTTTTCCCCCGCTAGCATTGTTGTTGGGTTTATTATCCACCTTACCCTTCTTGCTTATTTTTGTTTTCTTCCCTTCAGGCTATTGATTGGCTTTCGGGTTCGTTGACTGCACATTGTGTACATCCGATGTTTGGGTATTGGGAACAGTTGAACCGGAGGTCTGGTTGGCCGATGTCTGTTGTATCGAAAATTATTTTAATTGATTTGACATTTGATCAGTGGACTTTTCTTGTGTTGAACCAACTATACCATCGACATGTGGTCCAAACTTTTTTCTGGCCTTGTCAAGGATGGACCGTGGCACATCTAGAAAAATATCATAGAATAAGCTAGACTGAGAGTATATCAGTTCGAGTTGTTGCACTCTCATTATCGCCTCCTCCTCTAAAATCACTCTCGAAGTTGAAATGTCCTTGGATAACTGAGGTACCAAAGACTTTAGGAGCCACTCCAACGAAAAATCCGGTGGGACCTATACCTTGATCAAGCTCTTTCGATGCCTCCATTCTCGGATCTGATCTGATATATGATCGGCCTTAGTCTGCTCAAATTTGGCCAACAATTTGGTGTCGGCATCATATCTCATGGGTAGTTGGAAATGGTTCAGGAAAACCATCACCAAATCACTAAATTAAGAATATCTTGAGCGATCGAGCTCGATGTACCATTTCACAGCACCCTCGATAAGAGTGCATTGAAAAAGGAGCAACTGTACGAAGTCATCTCGCAGTGAGTTTGAAGAGCACCATATGTGTAAATTTGTTACATTATTACCTGGATCTTCTCTAGGCTTACCTTCGAATTTCGGAATATCTGAGGGAAACTTAGTGATGGCTTGGAAAAAAATGCAAGTAAGAGGTCCAAATTCTAGGTATTCATATATGGAGCAATTTAGGGTTATAACACCATCGAATCAGAGTTTCTTTTACATTCACCAGATTTAGATGCAGATATTTTACTCTTACCTTTATCTTTAGATGGTTCTGAATTGGAACTACCCTTTAAACTTAACAAATGTTTCTCAAATTTAAGGGCTCCCTAGAAATCTTCTTCTAGAGTATCCTTTTCATAATTTTGTACATACATGGCCATGAACACGGGTAAACCAGATGTATAAAATTCAATTATGACATATTCAACAGGTTTTGAGTCCATTGGGATTCATTTTAACGAGGTGAGGAACCATTGATTGTAATCAGTAACTAATTCCTTGGCATCCATATTGACTCTTGATAGTTCGATGACCCTGGGTGGTTGGTGTCTTATTTTCCCCAAATTTTTGGAGGAAAGAGTTTTCAAAAGTCCTATAATTTGGAATGGAAGCTTCTTCTAGAGAGAAATACCATGTACATGCTTTATCTTCTAAAGTAAGATGAAATATATGACATATGACGTATTTGTGGAGAATTATTTGAAGCCTAATAGCTAACAATAATTTCTTAATATGGTTCTCGGTTGAATCCTTTTGGGTCAAATTTAGGCAGGAATTTCTCACGGTGTTTGGGCATATCATTTTGAACTCCAGGTAAGAAAACCAAATCAACAAACAAGTAAGGTCGGTAAGGGAGAGGATTTTGGTTTTCATTTTCTCAATCCATGTTTAGGGGATGATATACAAAGACCTGATAGGGGTTATATTTGAATTCACTCTCAGACCTGGCCCATTCTTTGGAATTGTCCTCCGAATCGTTTCTAGGGNATAGGTTAGGGTGGTATAACTCCTACCCCGCTGATGATTATATGATATTTAATATTCAATTTTGATGCCTCGGGGAAATCAAACGTTTCTTCAAGAACGTGATATTCAAGAGTTGCAACCAAATTTTTTTCTTGATAGGAGTATGGGTTAGAGAAATAGGGATCTGTATGATGAATATTTTCCTAATTTTTAGGCAGAGAGAAATCTAAGAGAAACTTTCCGTTCTGTCTACTACATTGTCTAGTCAGTGCTCGATTTGTTCATTTAGTCAAATTCCTGACTAAAGACTTGATATCCAAGATAGTTAAGATATGATATTGAGGAGACGAGAAATATGTTTCGGGATGAGAGGGAACGCGGTGAGTGATGACCTAAGCTAGAGTATTCACCGTATATTCTAAAGGGAACAAATTATATTTAGAGTAAATTTGATGGGAATCAGTCGTGGAGGAAAAGATTACTTGTGGGGAAGAACAAGAAGAATTTAAATTTCTATTTGTCTCCATTCAGTTTTGTGGCCCTCCTTCTAGCACCCTTTATGTTGACAGGCCAAAATAACCCATTCAATCAATTAATGGAAAACCTCCAATGACGGGTCCCAAATAGACCCACTCTCATTTGGGATAGCACTTTCGACCAAATTTTGGCATGGTTACCAACTAACTAAAATACTAACAAAATTCTAACTAAATACTAACAAAAACATGAATTAACATTAATGAGAAAAAATGAGTAAGAACAACTAACTAACATTAGGCTAAGAAATATGATTATTATTCTCACATGCAATCCATAAACTAATGCTATTTAAATTAGCATATCCTGATTAGGAGAAAACTAACAAAATGAATGAATACAATGAATAATGTGCATAACTTGAGTAGAATAAATTTGTGACACAAGTGGTACATGAATTTGATAGCATAATATGTTAGAACCAAAGAATTAATAAACTAAACGACATTATATTGTTACTGTACTCATCCTGAAAAACCATGATAAATATAAAATGAAAACATTGATTTATAAGTAATTCGTCAACTAATATTCATAGGCTACAAATAGAGAGATGCATAAATAGAGAAATCTCATTCACACATATCAATACCATAATCTTCCAATTTAGAATGTCTCTTGGATTCAAATTAACTTGCAGCAAAAATATTGTCTTGCTAGATTCAAAAACAAAAATCCCTTTCACATGGGAAGCGCTCCCTTTATATAGTGAGGGGAGAATATTTACAATCGTTTTTCATGGTAATTATAGAAATTTGAGTTGTTTCACAAAAAGGACTCTTCATTTTCTAGAAAAGATTAAATTATCAGAAGAAAAAAACATCTGGAAAGAAATGAGAAATTTTGTAATCATGATGTGGTATGCTCTTGTTGGTGGTATTGGTGTTCCTTCCAAGTGGAGTAGTCGTTAAAAATGCTCTCGAGCTTGCTCGATTGAAATCTCTCTAACTGATTTTCCATCACAAACTTTTGCGTCCACTTCTTGATGTAAATTCTCAACCGCGGCATTTACAAAGGATTGAATATTATGGGTGATCTAGGTAGGAAAAAACATATGTTATTCAATTGATTTTTCATTAAAAATCATCAAATCATGAATGCTTGTCTAATTGGCCTTCTTTAAATATTCCACCTCATCTACCCTAGTGTTGACATAAGTTGTTTAATATATTGATTGTAATGGTTGTATCCCTACCTCTGTGATGAGATCATTACCATTTTTCCACAGTTGTGCACATGTTTCAGGAACCACCCCTTGGGTGGAACGAACATTCAAGAAGAGAGGTTTGTTGGTGTCAAACAACATTTGATGCCTAATTCTTTCTCTTTTCGAGTAAACTAGTAGGGAGGTAGGTGTAGGTTGTATCCTGTCTTGCCAATTTACCATATCCTCAAAATCCTCGCTAGCTTTCTGATACCTTCCTTGAGTCTGAATCAGAGTATTCTGCAGATTTATTTTTTCTTTCTTCTCTACTCGTATGTCTATCAATAAACCAAGGAGTTCATTCTTTACCTTAGATAGACCTTCGTTGAAAACTAGCGCTTGTGCTTTGATGGACTCCACGGTACCTGTCGAGGTGCTAGCATTTTCTAGAGAGACACTAGATTTATGTTTTTCTACTTCCAAATCATCCCTATGGGTGTCCCATAGGATTTTCATCCTCTTTTCAAATTCTTCATTCAAGTGGTCTCTTTGTTCCTATAGGGAACCATTTATCTTACCCGAGTTTAGAATTTTAGCTGCATTGAAATCTTCCTGGACATCTATGTTGAAATGGTCTTTTATGTATTTCAACTATGTTTCCAGCTCTATTACTCAGGTCCTGGAAATTTTCATGGAATTAGTTACCTCCAGAACATAGGAGGCATTTAATCTTGCAAAGGAGTTGAGCACTGAAGCCGATTGGAATGTGTTCTCTTCACGATCAGGGCCGGACATCCATTGAAAAATTCTTCATCCATGTGACTTTGACTTGGATTCTTCTCCTCTTTTTCATTTTGCTAATCTCTTCTCGATACTTCTAGTTTTGTTGTCAAAATAGTAGTCTCCCATGGCAACTACAGATCCTTCGAAATTGAGAGTTGGAGAAGAGAGGAAGGAATCCCCTGTTATGAATCTTATGGGGGTATACTCTAGTGGAGGTATATTCATAATGCCTAGGGTTGGTGTCGATCAGATACTTGGGGTCGGGTTTAAATTCTACTTTAAAAACTCATCCTCTTTTCTCTTTGATTCAGCCTCATAGGCCAATCACTTCACCTCTGCTTCTTCAACCAGTTTCCTAGATTGTGCTTCATTAGATGGCCTCTTGGCTTCCTCATCCTCTAACATTTTTTTAGCTTCTTATTATTTCTTATTTTGCAGAGCTACCTGATTTTTCACGCGCTCACGTTCTATCCTGATATTTTTCTTAGTCTTCCTTCTTTGATAATCCTGCTCCTTTGGGAGCGTTTTTTGCTCAAAGTGATTTTCTTTTTGGGTCTTCTCCTGTTCTTTGGTGTTTCCGATATCTTTCTATTGCTAACACAACTTTTGGAATTGAGCTAAATTTTCCATCTTGAATTATTCTTGTTTGAGATCAAGTTCTCTCTTTTCCATGTCGTCAGGAAGCTAGTGAAATACTTCATCGTACGAGAGTACTCCTTTAAATTTATCCTCTTCAAAATAAAAAATGTGAATATTTGGATGAGTGAGGATAATAGATATAACATGACCGATAGAAATCTCATGACGATTGTGGCCTTTAGTCTCACCTGAGCATAGGATTAACTCCAGTAAGGTCTCAACTTCCTTCCTTACATGTTGAGTGTTGGATATGGAATAACTTCCAATGTGGAGAGGGAATATTGGCCACAATATTTTACTATTGGTTTGCAACATTTTTTTGACTCTAGACCCCATTGCTTGGTATGCTATTTCCCTCATTAGTAGTCGGTCCGGGACAAAATAAGGCAGGAGATGTGGGGCCCATGTAGTCTCGTAAACTCCGATGAATGAATAGTACTTGTAGAAAAACCAATCATCGACCCCTTTAACCCCATTTCTTGCCTCAAAGAATATCCTGTGTCTAGGGAAGCTAAAAATGATGGAGTGTAGAGGGGCAAGGAATAAATTACAAATCTCATAAAAATGTTGTTTTAAATTTACGCTCCATAATTGGGAGCAATAAGCATGAATGGGGGGTTATCTTCGGTCCCAATTCCATCCCAACTCGGGAAAATGTACTGAGGAACAAATGGAATCTATCATATAAGATGACATATAAAAATATGGCTTCTTTGTACCTAGAATATTCTTTGTGTGTATACATACATACATTAAAGGCTAGGATATCTGCCCAGTTGAATATATATCTCGTTCTCACGATGGTGTGTGCCAAAGGTAACCAATCAATTTGGAAGTGTGTAATTTTTTCTTCCCCATATAAACAACAAAGCATGGCCACCAACAACTTGTAATGAGTTTTAAGCCTATGGGTGGGGACCAATTTTTGACCTTGCTTAAGGGTTTCATCCTCGTCCACCCACCACTGTTTAATTTTTTTTTCTGGTCCCTTGCTAGCCTAGGCGAATCCTTTTAGGAAAGATTCATTTAGTGAGAAAGTAAGAGCGAGAAGGTGATATCAGGCGCTAATATCCTCTGTTCTGAGGGAAGAAAATTGGGTCCCTTGCTTGCTTATGATTTTTTTCTGTGGAAGCATAAAATTTCCTGAGACACCAATGTGTTGCCTCATTGTATGGGAATAGATGAGGCCTGGAAACTATTGATATTATGGTAGCTGCGGGAGGTATTTACCTCCGCATGTAAACCTGACGAGAATAGAATACTACAGAAAGAAAGAAGAAACCCTAATGATTTGGCTAATAACCCTAGAAGACATGTTGGCTCAAGAGGATAATTTATATTAGGTTATTAGCCTCCAAGAGAAGAAGTCGTCCAGAAGAATTAATATATACTGAAGAGATAGATACCCAGAATGAGAAGTCGGCCTAGGCAGTTAGCCAGAATTAGTATAAATATAGGAGGCTAGTTCTCATTCTGGAAGGCAGTCTCAGAATTACAGAGCAACAACTTGTGTGCATTGCAGTGCCCAGTCTTGTGCGTAGGTTTGAGGAGATCTGCCATTGTAGTTGCTACAGCTAGTAGATCACGTTTGTCTTGGACTATCGCTTGGTTATGGTTTGGACTATATGATCAACTCTTGTTGATACACTATCCTCGGGGAAAGGTGCGCTACCCTTTATTTGGCTATCTAGCCTAGGGTTTGCTTCTGGAATGATTCTCTGTCAAGGTTAAGGGGCTCGGAGGGTGGCTTCGGCCTATGGTTGGGTGAAAATAATGATATTGTCCATGGTAAAATGAGTACATCCATTATATTTTAATAGGTTATGGGCCCACACCTCCTTCATTCAGTCTAACCATTGGAAGGAAACATAGCCGTAAGAATATTAAGCTCGTTAAAGAACTTCCACTAGGTTTTCTAGCAGGAGCAGTCACCATAGCACTACTGCTAGGGTTACAAGCAGGTGTAGTTGCGGAAACCCTAATCCTCTTGTTGAGGCACCTTAAATGAAGGGATTGACCTAGTCTCTGGATAGATCAGTGCGCCCTAGCCTAGCATATCTCTTGGTACTCTAAAAAGCCAAGACGTGAAGTTTGAGATTTTGGTCAAATCTAGGGTTGACCAAGTCAAAGAAGCCATGACTTACTCTATGAAGTCAGAGAACAAGTTATATGAAGCCTCTAACTTCAGAGCATGGAAGACAAGGATTGATCTCATCCTTGCCAAGAATAAAGTGCTGGATTGTTGGTTGTGGAGCCTGATTATCTTCCTGATTCAAAGGTCCTTGCTTCCAGTCATGTTTATACCCCATGAAGAATTTACACCCCAGAAGTATGTACACTCTTCCATGCAGGGGAGTGCAGAGGGGGGGTACCCCCTTTGCAGGGTTTGGGGAGGCTACCCCCCCGGCTGGGGGGTTCAGGAGCGAAGCCCCCAAAGGAAAAATTGTCTTGTAAATGTATATTGTAAATTCATTGTAAATATGGATCGTTCATTATAAGGTCGCAGATCTAACGGTAGAAATTATGTTAGGGTTTTTTTCCCTAGAAGGCAACCCTCTGTTATGAGGGAAATGTATTGCGACTATGCACTATGGAGAGTATTGTATTCTGAGAGAGGATACTGTGAGAGAAAGAAGAGGAAGTTACAATAGGTTTTGTTGTAGGTTGTATCCCTTCGTTTGCTGAATAATAATAAAGGAAGGACCTGGAAATTTATCTGGTCGACGTAGCCCACACAGGGTGAACCACGTAAATCTATGTCTCTATTGTATTGTGTATCTTCTGTGTTTTGTTTCTGCATTTTTTTTATTTTATTTCTCCACGGTCTTTTTTTTCTAACAACTGGTATTAGAGCCAGGTTAACTCGCATGAAAAGCGGGTTCCTGGTTCGAGTGGGAGCAATGTTGGAAGATGGAAAGTTTAGGGTCGAGAGATTTAACAACCAAAATGACCAGTTATGGAATATGTAGATGGAAGATTATTTATATCAGAAGGATCTATTCCTACCATTGGGCGGAGTATAAAAGAAGCTGATGGCCATGAAGGACGAAGAATGGTAGATTATTGACATAAAGGCTCTAGGAATGATACGAATGAGCTTGGCAGTGTTGGTGGATTTCAATATTTCGAAAGAAAAGATAATGAAGGATCTGATGGACGCGTTGGCTAAACTGTATGAAAAACCCTCGGTGTCTAATAAGGTATTTCTAATGAAGAGATTATTTAATATGAATATGTCAGAAGGTGGGTCTATTGCAGATCATTTAAATGAATTTAATACGGTTACTAATCAACTAAGTTTTGTAAAGGTAGACTTTGATGATGAGGTTAGGGCTCTTCTAATCTTGTGCTCATTTCCAGAAAGATGGAATGGCTTGGTCATGGATGTAAGTAACTCTGTCTCTGGTTCAAATACTTTAAAATTTGATGATGTTGTTGGTGTTATCCTTAGTGA